>JBBPDA010159265.1:0-18611 GCA_037974385.1 Arnoldichthys spilopterus | reverse complement strand
TTATTTATTTATATTTATATATATATATATACATATAATATATACATAAATGTAATTTGTATATTTTATGATTTTGAGAAATTTCTTTTGTTTGAAATGTAAATAATTGTTCTATTTTGCACTGCCATACCCAGCCTTAACCAGCCACAATGCACCAGCCACAAGAGACTATTTCCCAGATGAGAGCAATGGCTTTATGTCCAACCATGACCAGGGTCTGTATCTACTGTACATTGCACCTGATTTCCTGTGTTTTAGCTGGATGGTGCTGTAGCTGGATGAAATTCAGTATATATGTTGATGCTGCATAAGCGCATTAAAAGCCAGGTTAATTTTTTTGGGTAAAAAAAACACTAATCTTATTTCCAAAGGTGTTGATTTAACACAGAAAATATGACATGTCTGCCTGTCTGAATTATAGAAGTAAAGCTCTATCAGAATAGTACACTCTTAGAATTATATAGGTGTGTTTATAGGGCTATTGCATTTATTTTTCTCAGGAAGCATGGTGACGAGTTGTAGAGAAGATTCTCCCATATACTCTCCTGTCAGTGCCAACAAAGACCTCTACTCATCCGACAGTGACTACGATGACGTGGCTTACTTAAAGAGACCTAATCAGTGACCTGAGTCTGAAAGTAAAACTTTCCTCTTTTAAGTTGAGTACCAACCCACCTGAGAACCATGTGTGCTGTTCCTACATGCATGTTTGTTTTACACAGTATGTTTTTGCACTCTTTATACTCATTCAAACTCTTTTTTGGTGCAAGAAAGAAAAAGGTTGTGAATGATTCAGGGTTCATAGGCTATTGAACTAGAATCACCTTATTATTGGTCCATATTACACTCATGGTCCTCTACCTTATATCTACATTCACTGTCCATGTTATCAGCTCTGCTGGTCATAAAAGTGCACTTCATAGTTTATAATTAAAGACTGCAGTTCATCTGTTTCTCTGCATCACTTGTTTGCCCCTTCACCCCGATTATTCATGGTCAAGACCCCCAAGGAACACCACTCGGCAGATAACTATAAGATTATTCTCAGTACTACAGTAACACTGATGTGTTTGTGACATTGTAGCATTTACTCTGTTAGTACAGAGGTGTTGCTGTTTTTTTTACACTGTCAGTTTACTGACAGCTTTATAAGACACGTCTACCTTGTTGGTCCAATGTGTTGGTAGACAGTAGCTGATCTGATGCTGCACAGTTTATTCTGGTTATCCTCTAATGCTTCATCATTGGCCAGTATTTGGACACCAGACACTTTTAGCTGGATATTTTTTGTTGGGGGAGTATATACAGTCAGAGGGGCGAACATAACGAACAGTCACTGTAGACAGAAGGTATGTGTAACTAATGAAGTGAAAAGACGTATTTGAAATTATAAGACAAATTCCTCTCTAAAACAAATATTACACATTTGTAACATTTTAAATTATTTCATGTTCTTTCTGGCTTTTTT
Organism: Arnoldichthys spilopterus; assembly: GCA_037974385.1. NCBI lineage: Eukaryota > Metazoa > Chordata > Actinopteri > Characiformes > Lepidarchidae > Arnoldichthys > Arnoldichthys spilopterus. Next base: position 17,143 of record JBBPDA010159265.1, on the reverse strand, counting down.
AAAATAAGAGTTTAATGTATTATGGAAACACTGTTAATGTTTCAAAGGCTTTTGAAATGCTGTACAGGCTATGTATAAAACTTATACTGCAAAAATACACTGTTTTTGATTTAATTGGTTTTGTGATGTCACTAAAACCAGTACATTTATAAACATACAACTACTCATCCTACGACAGTTTAGCACTGCCCATTTATGGTAAGGTCATTAGGGAAGTTTTAGCCTGGACTGCTTTAAGAATGAGGCACAATATACAGTACATGGGAAAGCCAATCAGAACAGAGATAATTTACATATTTCAGTTTTAAAGGCTCAGTTCAAAAGCAGTCTTGTTTTTTGTCTAAGGATTAAAAAGAGACTGAAAAACTGACATGTAAACATAAAAAAGAACTGTTTTTTGTTCCCTAAAACACAAACACATAATAGATGATCCTCATAGAAAGAGATAATAAATTTAATTTAGACTATGAGCCACTAAAATGTAAATATGTACCTGTCACCTTACTGTAAATAAACTTATGTAGTATTTGAAAATGTAATTATTTGTTGTAGTTCTTTAAATTGGCCACACAGTGGCACTACACCCATTTGGTAGAGTTTTGCTTGTAGGTTCTGCTTCATTCATAAGTCTGCAACAGTATTATAAAAAAAAATGATTAGCAATACTGTGTTTCTACCATAATACACAGAATTTACTTAGAAGTTTAGCCTTAAAACATTAAGAATATTACTTCAGGAAATTAAATATTATTTACAGAACTTTACACAAACCTTAACCCTTACCAAACCAAAGATGAGAGAGAAGAACGACTCAGCGTGTACAACATGAATGGGAACAATTTAATAATTGTTCAAAAATATTTTTCATGGATGCTAATAATAATTTTTTTTAAGATGAAAAATACATTTATTATATCTTTTTATAGTGTCCAAGTTGGTGCAAAGTCAATTATTTTTTGTTATGTCAAAGCTGTTGGTACTTAGCTAACCAGTTAAGCACTGTTAAGCGTTCTGGTTGATTCCAGAGGTACTTTTACACCCAATATGTGAATAAACCTCTTTTATAAACCAAGTTTTATAAGAGTGTAAACATGCTTGAAGTTGGTTAAACTTTCAGTCTTCATATATGGTGACCATTTAGGGTGAAGCATCATTAGTTGTGATTTTATTAGTTCTTCACCTAACACGTTCTCACTGACATTTCAAAACGTCTACATAATTCAGTTGGTTGGAAGTAAACATAGCCATTCAGAGTGGTTTGGTGTGAAATTGGTGGTCATTGTAGAGACACTGAATGAGATTTCTTTGCAGTGGTTGTGATTGGAACCATGTCTTTATATCTACAGCATAAATATATCCACCCTGTTTACTATCTAAAACCAACAGTTCACCTAAAATGTCTTCTGATGTTTTATATGTAGTGTAAAATATGGTAAAATAGTGATAAATCTAAAAAATAAAAAAATCTCTGTCCTTGCACTGCATGTACCTCTATACTATGAGTAGATTTAATGCATATGTTGTAGGCTAAAGCATTCTTAAAATGCATAAAACATCTTATTTCATGTAATAACAGTTTGCCAACTTTTGACAAGATTTGCTCCTGGTGGGATGGGTATTTTGGTTGATGGGAGTGTATAAAAGCCTACTTGACTAGTAAAGGTGGTAGTGTGGAGCATGATAAATGGGGTCCTCAGGGAGAACAAACAAAACATTTATGGCCAACAGGTGATTAATTTTTTTGTTGACGGGTAGGATTCGCCATGAGACCTGCGTTAGTGTCATATTAAGGCTGAATGCGTGTACATCATGCCAGATCAGCGAGAGGTGGCAACTCTGGCAAATAACTTTGTGCAAAGCAGCTTTTAGCAGCATTAAATGTTTCAGCTGTCTAATTCCTATCACGACTGATGTCAACAAATTTGACTAACAAATCTGTAAGTTTCTCTAGAACAGAGCATCACAGCAAACCACTCTAAATGACTGTGTATACATGACCAGAGTAGTTATATAGAAATAAAAAATTTGATTATTTTCTTTAAGTGAATAAGGAAACTCCAGTTGCAATGGGAAATGCATATAGTTTTAAAAGTGTACACTTTTAAAAATATATAAACTATGCATTGATCAGTCATAACATTAACATCACCTGGCTAATACTGAGAAGGTTCGTCATGCTGCTGAAACAGCTCTGACTGTGGTGTTCTGACCTTTTTCTATCAGAGTCAGCATTCACTTTTTAAACCACAGTAGCTCTTCTGTGGGATCAGACCAGACCAGCTAGCTGCAGATTCACTAGTTGTTTTCCTTCCTTGGATCACTTTTGGTAGGTACGAACTACTGCATACCTGGAACACTCCACAAGACCTATTGTTTTGGAGATGCTCTGACTCTGTTGTCGAGCCATCACAATAAGGCCCTTGTCAAAGTGGCTCAGATTCTTAAGCTCACTCATTTTTCTTCCTTCCAGAACATCATTTTCAAGAAATTACTGTTCACTTGCTGTCTAATATATCCCACCCCCTTGAAGGGTGCCATTGCAATGAACTAGATAGTGTTATTCACTTTACCTATTAGTGGTGTTAATATTAGGATTGGTGTATACGATGCTATTTACACACTGGGAAAATGTAATAAATGTAAAAGTTATGCTTTGGCAGTGCTTAATTTTTTAAATTAGGAGTTCCTGGAACACAGAGGAGGTATTGTTCTGGCGGGTCAAAGAAGGAAAAAAGTTCCAGCACGGAAAATGGATTAAAGGCCTGAAGTTCTTGTCTGTATGTTTTTCTCTCCTGCCCTGTTTCATGACTAGCCTATCACAGTGCAGTGATTACATACAACACACAACAAATACACAAAAGCATTAAACCACTTGCCAGCATACAGTGCATCCTCCCATCATCATTATCCTCATCATCAACCTGAACATTACACAGCAGGGAATAGTAATAAAAATGCATGCTTACCTTTTTATGTATTTGTCCAAAACAGCCCACAAAATACCCATAAAGTCCTTGCCCTACGTTTTCCTGCTTGTAAGATAATTTACCACTTTTCTTTGCTAACATCGCTGTTAGCAATGCTTTTGAAACAACCCTGGCTTGCTTTGGATCTGACTCATAGACTGGTTTGAAGAAATTCTATAAATAAATATTTTTTTTTTTACATTTTACTACTTTACTGCTTGCTGCTGATTTTCAAACGGCAGTAACATTAGCTCAGGTAACATACACAAAACTCCATGACCCCCCCCCCCACACACTCTCTCTTTTAAATAAGATAAAACATTTTAAAAAGCAAGAGTAACTTCAATGAGTAATAAAAGAATGACAACATTAAAACTTATTTACAGAGTTTGATCTTCACAAACAACATTCCAAAACTAATCAAATAGGTGCCTATCCCAATCACACATTTGGCACAAATACATGCCCAGCAGTGTGGATTTAATCCTGCGACTGTGTTTGTGGAGATGCTTTAGAGAGAGAGAACACCAAGAACACCAAGATCTATATAAACCCCATTATTGAAATGAAGCACATGCACCATACTATGTAACACAGAGCAGACAGCTGAATCTGTTCTCTTGAGAAATAGATAAAAAAAATTAAATACCTCCAACCTCCTTTAAATCATTCCCCATTCAGTGATTAGCCTTTCACCTTATCTGACATTGTTTGACTAGGTGGCCTAGTTCATTCTTCAGGAATGTTCGACGAGGTGATCAGACAGGGCTTTTTGATTAGCCTAAACAAATGTTTGAAGAAAGATTTCACTCACTTAAAAGATCCATGTGCAGTTTAAGTTGTCCTGAGAAATACTGAAATAGGCCCACAACTTCTGTAAAAACCTTTATTCCAAACCTTTCTAAATAAAGGCATACTTTTCTTTACATGTGAATGGTTAAAAGACTGATGGGCATGTAAAACATCTCGTACTGTAGTGTGCAAAGGAAATGTATTTACACCCTTTGAGGGGGCTAAAAATCTTAACTCTTACCAGTTTTGACTTTAATACATTAATATAATACTATTTCCGGAAAGGTTGAGACATTTGTAAAATGTTACAAATACATTACAGTCTGTAATTTGTGAATTCACAAGGACTTTTATTCAACTTACAAAAGTACAAAAAAGGAAAAGAACTAATACATTTTTTAAGATATAAACACATTTAGAAACTGGTGCCTCAAAGATACTCAAAATGCTGGAATGGGGCAAGTTTACTTTTAAGTACATACACATGCCAAACATTTTTAATAAGAGACATATTTGAACAGCTGGCAGGCCAATCAAGCATGTGCAGTTTGGGTCTACGATTCCATTCTGTCATATCGCATGCAGAAGGTTTGGCATTGTCTTGCTAAAGCAACCACTGACTTCCATGAAAAAAATGTCACCTTGAATGTCTCTTTAAAATCTCAATATATGCCTCTGCATCAATGGTACCTTCAAATGTCTCACAAGTCACCAATGCCATGGGCAGTGATGTACCCCAATAACCTGACAGATATTGGCTTAACAGGTTAATCTTTCCCTGATAGGTCTAGATGGTCTATTTTGTCTTTAGCACAGAGAACTAAGAGCTGAAACATGGACTCTTTATCTTAGATGAACACAGCATTTCTTCATGGAATTGATGTATGACTTTCTCTTTGTGTAACTGAATGTTAGGATGCATGTTTTGATGCAGCAGTGGACTGGTTTAAGTATAATTTTTTAAAAGTACTCTCAAGCCCATGTGGCAATATTTATCACAGTAGCATGATGGTTTCTCAATGCAATACCTTTTGTGGGCATGAAAGCCATGCACATTTAACAATGGCCTTGCACTACACAAAATGAGATTCCTTCAGACTCTCAGATTTTTTCCCCCCACTAAAATATGTGTGGTGGTTGGTGAAAGATCTAAATCCCCACATTTCTGGTTGGCTGACAAGTCTCTTACTAAGTTTGACACAAAGTGGTAAGCCACAACACATCTGTGCTGACAACTGAGCATTTGGTGGATGCTCCTTTTATGATCCCCTCACGTGTTATTGGTTCACCTGCTTATTGTGAAATGTTTCAAAATTGTGAAACTTGAATATTCTGCAAATTTTCTTTTTTTTTAACTTTATGTGTGTATTGCAGGCATCAGATTCAAAATTTCTTTATATTTATAAAATACAATCAAGTTGATTTAACCAAACCATTTAAAGTAATTTATTTGTACTTTTGTCAGTTAAAATAAAAACACGTGGTGCAGTGGTTAGTGCTGTCACCTCACAGCGCGAAGGTCCTGGGTTTGATCCCCAGGTCGGCCACGGGTGCCTGTGGAGTTTGCAAGCTGTTGACGTGGGTTTCCTCCAGGTGCTCCAGTTCCTTTCCACTGTTCAATGGCTGCAGTAGGTTGATTGGATGTTCTAAATTGCCCGTATGTGTGTATGAATGGTTTTCTATCTGTGTGTTGCCTTGCGATGGGTTGGCCTCCTGTCCTGAGGCCCACAGTAAGCTGGAATTGGCTCCAGTTTCCTGGAAGAAGCGGTTTATGGAAAATAGGTGGATGGAGTGTGTATAATCAATGTAGTTTTAAAAGAAACCTCAGGATTTACAAATACCTTTAATAATGTTCACTCGGCTACAGCCTTTATTTCACTTCTTTCATGACAACATGGCAATAAAAGCAATACACAACAGACAGGATGTAAGGATGTTATAAAAATGAGATTGATCTGGTAATGTACTTCTTTATTGCTGCATTACTGTAGCTATTGGAGAGCCATAACACTGTTGCTGCTGCTGTTGTAAGTTCCTTCACCACCCAGCTCAGAGAAGCCTGTTATTCTTCACCTGCTGCTTCCACCTTCTCCCTTTACACCACCCAGGCTGAGGAGCTGAAATAATGCCAGTGAGATTCTACGGAGCTGAGCACATTGAGAGGTGTTATCTGTGATAGCCGGGCACCTTTCCTGCTGAAATCTGATCTTGCCATTTTATGCCCGCTGAAAGGCTGCGTCCGTGAGGCCTCTTGTCCATGTCTCCTCTGTGCCACTTTGATGTGCTCTCAGGTTTAGACCCGAGGAACCCCAGTAACACAACAGGGCATTATTACCCAAGAGCAGGTTAAGAACACAATAAAAGAACAGTTCACATCAGCTGTCTGTTGTGGAGCCACACTGGCCCAGGAGGAGGAGAACCCAGTATGAAAGAAATAGGCAAAAAAAAAAATAATCAATACACCAACATCCAGAGCTCCCTCTAGATTAATTCTTTTATTCTCCTATTAAGGAACTAACACAATACTGGCCCTATTTCTGTTCTTTTTTTCTCTTTGTTGCCTATTCTTTCTTTCTAGCTTTCTCTCTCTCTCTCTCTCTCTCTCTCTCTCTCTTTCTTTCTTTCTTTCTTTCATTCATTCTTTTGTTTCCCTTTTTTATGTTTCTTTCTTTTTCCTGTTTCTTTTTTCTTTTTTTTCTGACAGAAGTCTTTTGGTTTTGTCTACTCTCTTGCTTTCTTTGCTTTCTTTTTGTTTTATTTTTTCCATCTTTCTTATTTTCCACTTGACTTTTATTTCATTTATTTCTTTCTACATCTGATTTCTCTTCCTTTATCATTTCTTGTATTTTTGCTTTATTTGCCTGCTTTTTCTTTCTTTCTTTCTTTCTTTCTTTCTTTCCTTTACTTTACTGCTTTAGCTTGACTGAACTAATTAGTATAAAACACCTTCCATTTTCCAAGGTTACAAGGGTCCCCCTGATGACCCTTGTAACCTTGGAAAACAAAAGGCACTCTTAGAGGAGTGTTGCTTAATGCTAGTTATGTCTTACTGTAGCCATCTCAAACATGGGATTCAAGTCTTGGAATTGTTCTTTCTCTTTTTTTTGCTCTATCAATTTTGCTTTTAAACATATCTTTGTTTTTGCTTATGAACTTTTTTCACATTTCACAAGTACAAAGTCAAGAGACATTATGCGCATGAATCTGAAGTGGATATGAAGTTAAGTAACAAAACCAGTAGTGTCTTTAGAGTTTCAATGCATCATATAATTTCACTGAAACCAAGAATGCTATTCTCTGTTAACTTAATTCTCACACAATTCACAATACCCACAGATATCCAGTGGCCATTGCAGCTGATTGTCTATGTTCCCTCTTTTGACCAATTGAGCCTGTAGTCCAGCAGTAAACTCTGCTCATAAACGCATACACTGTACAGTATTTGCATTTGCTCACACTCTTTCCCCTTTACCCTTTTTTGTGTTTAACCATCGTCTGGTTCACTGTACAGATGAGGAGCAAGGCTTGTTAGTGTAAAGATCATAAATCACTTTGTTCAGTGTCTGACAGATTAGGTGCCATGGCTTGGAAGGAGCTGTACTGGCATGTAGACAATCCCTCCCATGACTTCCAAGGAGCAAAGGCTTGGTTGGGAACAGATCTCTGTTATTTCCCATTTCACAGTCCATTTGTAATTCTAGGTATATAAACATTTAACATGTGAGTTATTAGCCTGGATAGTGGCAAGGGTTAGCTCTTGTTTTCACAGCCTCATTAGAAATGACGTAGTGTATGATGTCATTGAAGACACTACATGATGTTTGCAGTGCTGGAGTTGAGCTAACACCTCATCCTGTGAAGAACTTCGCTCAGGCATGTAGAAAAAAACACTTTAGTTATCCGGCCAATTAACACTTACTCATGTTAACAGTTATTGTGACAGTTAGTCAATCTGCTGCGAATGAAACTTGGGTAAGAAAAGTACTTTGATAGGTTACATTTTTTTAGCTACTGCTAATAACATTTACATGGATAAAAATGTTTGTTTTGTTGATTTTGTAAGAGAAAGTAAGCAGGGATACACTGATGTGAAAATTTTTTTAAACAATGCACAGATTGTGATTACAAAAAATGCAACTCATATGTAATATAAATATAATTATATTTATTTCTATATGTGTAAATGTTCTGTAAAATGAGATACATTGAAACATTTTTGCACAGTGTTCCAGCTTCACCTTAACATTCCACTATAAATTTGCACTAATAAATATTGGCTTGTTTTTTTCATGCAAATATCAGCTGGTGTCGATATGATTCTGATATCATCATGCATCCCTAAAATGAAGTACATATACTTTACACTTTGTGTATATATATTACTTAAATTTCAGCAAAAACTAATTGCTTACTAACTGGCATTATAGTGTGCAGTTTGTTCTCTGTTTACGATATGTACTTCAGCAACATGTAGTTTGACGAGGGGCAATTTGATCAAATCTTTTGCATATAACTGAAAATCAAAACCCAGTCACAGCACAGTGTAATGTAAAATTCTTTTGTCTCCATAAGGTTTAATGTTATCTAGAAAGTAAACATTAGCTTTGTTTTAATGTACTTAATCAGCTAGCTAACTAGCAGACTAACATTAGCATATGTGCAATATTATAGCTTAGTAGCAAACAAGCCAGCAAATGGTGTTTTTAGCATTAGGTTGCTACAGCCAGGTGATTAATTCACTATGGTTTTTTGCCAAAAGAAAAAGTTTGGAATTTGAAAATTTGGTAATGAGAATGTTCATTCTAGTCAGTACTGTGTTTTATTTAGATTTTAGGGTTTTTTTCATGCATGTTTAAAGAACCATCTCAATCTGAAGAGCCTTATGTTAGGTTCTTGTAAAACCTGTGTGGTTTTTCCACATGAAAAAAGTTCTAGAAATAATTCAAAAATTAAAATGTACATAAAGGAGCTTTCTTAAGAGGTGTTCTGATGGTTCGTCTACAAAAACTTTTTTTTAGCAACCAAAAGTAGCTCTTCTGTAGCATCACTCAAAATAATGCTAATAAACCTAATTTTTAGGTCCATGTGGTGACATTATATTGTACTGCAAAAAGAAGAACAATAAGGTGGGCCTTGACTGCTGAAACCAAAGCACTGGTTTTGAATGACTGTATGCTTGGGCTTACTTTGGCTCAGAGTAGTTGCATCTGAATAATTCCCCAGCAAGGACCAAAAAGGGTCTGATGTCAATGTTAAATGCTTTCCGCCTCTTACTAATCCCCCAGGGGACTTCAAGGGGCGAAAATTAAATCAGCATACCCAGCTAAAGCAAATAATCAGCCCCCTCTCAATGGACGTCCAGGGCGGATTGATGTCATTTGTTTCTAAGAGCTAATTGTGCCCAATCAGGCCTCTGTGCCAATGGAGTGGATCAAGTGATTGACAGCTCCTGCTGAGTGTTGATTTTGGACTAAAGGCAGGTTGTTACATCACTACATTTGCTCTTAGAAGAACTAGCACATGAGCAGCGATAGTGCAGGTGAGAGCTAAGGCTGTAGCTTGGAGATGATGATGATGTTTTTATAGGCAGCACTATAATCATTCATTTAGGAACATTCAGGATCAGTTTCTTTCAGATCTGCCACCAGGGCCAAAGGCAGATGTGTAAGGAGACAGATGTGCTGAATATATTTTGTATAAAGAACAACTGGAGTTATTCCCAAGTGTTTTGGAAGCACAGTATCTCAAAAACACCAATTTTGTCAGCACTGACTAAAAACAAAATTATGATTCTTTACATGCATGACCATGACCTTTGTAATATGCTTGGGAAACATGCAAGCTGAAATAATGACCATATGTAGCTTTCACAGTCTAAAGGTGATGGCATATGTTTTTATAGTGGTACCACTCCTTAAGGAATGTTCATATGATGGAGATATAAACTGGCATTAGGTAATGTTACCCCGTGCCAACCCAACATAAAATAATGACTTTTCAGGAGGAATATATCCTTTTTAAACATAGCGGCTTTCATTTAGGTAAGGCCCTTGATGGATTTTGCTAAAGTAGTCGAGTGGATTCTTTGATCACAGCAGCTAGCCAGGCTAAACTCATCAAAGCTTATTCTTCCTACTAGTGACATAGTGTTTATTTAACACGGATCACTCCCTCTCGCTGGTAAGTGGTCTTATGCACTTTAATAAAGCCGCCCCTTTTTTTCTACCGAAGCTGAAATAGTAATATCCACAGTGATGATTATGTGATGAAAGAGTTTTTAAACTAATAGTGAGTGACACTGAGGGGGTGACACTGTGTGCAACTTCAAGAGCCCATGTCAGCGTCTGCCACCTCATAGCACCACTTTAACCCAGACCCCCCCCAAGAATTCTTTACATTCCTTTGAGCGTGGGCCACAAGCCTCACTGTGACCACAGTTAAGATGACTGATGTTATTTGCTACCATTAGGCCCTACCAGGCAATTGACCTCCTGACCCTCTCCAAGCGACCTGTTGGAGCGGCTTTTAAACATACGCTTAAATCTCCATGGGAATGGGCTCCCAAATCCAGGATCAGATGCCTCTGAGCAATCAACACCTAGAGGTTAGATGGGTGAGTTTAAAGCTCGCGCTCAGTCTAGCATGCTAAATAGCTTCTGTCTGTGTGCTTGTGTGCCTGCACCTACTGTTACATGATCACTTTGGCATTAATATTCATTTTTGGAGAATATTTTGTTTTTGTGATATTGTTTTGGTGATATTAAGCAGACAGAAACTAAAGCAGGTTAAATGAGCATGAAATAATAAAGCTTGTCCTAATCTTACAGGTTGTATTCACTTAATGATCTTCATAAATCTACATATATTAAACAATTTTTGTTCAACATATCAACACTAGTTAGTGTAGATGTTTGTAAATAGTATGTGTCTTAATGCTGCACAAAATAAAGATATTAAAGCCACTTCTTTGGCATGATGCCATAAAAGAACCACTTTTAAATACCAAAGAAACATTTTTTAAAGACATTTATTTGTAAATAAGATGTGTAAATGTGAACCTTTTTAAAGTTTAAAGAACCTTGACATGATGTAAGTGTTCTACACAAGTTAACAGTAGCTGTGTAACAGTAAGCTGTGACTGGAGTTAAGGCTTCAGCTTAGGCCATGATCATCAAAAAAAGGTAAACTGAGAAAAAAGCCTACCTCTACAGAAATACCAGCTGGAAACTGGAGCCAATCTCAGCTGACTGGGCCCAAGGCAGGGTACACCCAGGACAGGAGGCCAACCAATTATATGGCACAATTTTCTATATTTTTGCAAAAATATGACCTAAAACTTTATACAGAACAAGTTATATACAAGCTATACAAGTTCTAAAAGTAGATGAAAAGAACCCAATTTAACAAATGTATTTTATAGGAAAATAATCCAATATTACATATCTGTGAGTGGCAAAAACATGAAGTATGTGAACATCTAGGATTGGCCGTTAATTTGAGGGTGAACTTAGAACTTAGAAGTTGTTTTCACTCAATGAGATGACAACTGGACATGAGTGAGTGCCCTGCTTTATTAAAAAAAGGATCTGTCATCAAAAGTCTGATCATCAAAACTTGTTTGTATAAGTGTATTATGGCACAAGCAAAGCATTTTTCAATAACCTCACAAAAAGAGTTCTTTATGCCCATCCATCTAAAAAAAAATTACAAAAACCATCTCTAAAGAATTTGGACTACAGAAGCACTTGACCAACAAATATCACTCAAAGAGCAAAGCTTTTAATACTTTTTGAGGTCACAAAGGGATCCAGGATAACTTTTAAACAACTAAAGGTTTTTCTCATATTGGCTAATATTAGCATTCATGAGTCCATCTTAGGAAAAACACCTGACATAGTGTGCATAACAGGGTTGCAAGGAGAAAGCTGCTGATCTTAATAAAGAACATGCCCATCTGCAGTTTGCTAAAAATCACGTGGACATGTTGCCTTATTTGATAAGACAATGAATTATGAATTATACCAACAAAGTCTAAAGGACATCTGTTTGTGAACCGTCTTCTCATGAAGCAGGACAATGACCCAAAGCACGCAAAATGTTCTATAAAGGACTGTATATATATAAAATTATGTACATCATTATATAAATGTTTTGAAAATGGCCAAGTCGAAGTCATGACCTTAACCCAATAGCTGTTCTGTACAGAAGAAAAGGCAAAAAATGCTAGTGTGCAGGACTGATAAACAATTACTGGAAACTGTTAGTTTCAGTTTTTCTGCAGTAGTAAGGTCACTTACTTTTGTCACCCATGAATATGTAACATTAAATAATTTTCACCAGTAAATAAATGACCAAGTATAACATTTTGTCTAATTTGCTTAACTGGGTTCTCTTTTTCTGCTTTTAGGACTTTTGTGAAAATCTGATATGTAAGATGTAGACACTTCTTAAGGGTTTGCAGACTTTCAAGGACCACTGCATATTGTTTAATCAATTTCTCCAGCTATTTACCATTTTAAATAATACACAGTGATGATAATGAATGCATGGAAAATGTTTTCTGCAGGACAGTTCTTATTTTTAAACAGATATTTTAAGATGTGTACCAACAGAGTACCTTCAGTTTAAGAAAATAAATGAATAAACTGTGCATCACAATGAGACCAGTCATATCCTTTTAAAGTCAATAAAATTGATTCAAATCTTATGTGGCTGAACAGACTTGAAACATTCATTCGTTTCTGATGAAAAAACAATTTCGGGGTTGTACTGGGGGCGGGGGGCACTGATATAACCAATGGTAAATATGACTCCAGTGGCTACATTCCCAACCCCCCTCTCCATCTTTAATTCAGCTAGAGAACACTTCCTTTTCCGGCCTGTTAGTGTCAAAACACATTTCCGTCTTTTTCACTTGGGATTCGAACTTGAGCCTGCCTCTCCAGAGCACAGTGAGTTTTGGGTTTCCCTCAGAAGGCTGGTGACTTCACAATCAATAAACACTTTGCTGATTTTTATTGAGCAGAAAGCCCCATTTCACCTCTGCCACAGATTATACTTATTACATGGAAAAGGTTTCAAACAACAGCCAGAGGTTGACTTGGTGGTAGTGTTCCTGAAAACACATCTGAAAATGATCTTACAAGTACAGCGTTGTTGAGGCCAACCTTGTAAAAACGGGTCAGATGATCAACATTTAATTGTGCTAGGCTTTGAACAGGGTATTATGACTCCATCTATTTCAATTGTATATATTTCATACCTCTTTCTTTCCCGTAAGATCTATTCTACAGGGCTATTTAATTCCAGAAATTCTGGAGTCCCCTCTAATTCCAATTCAAATAACAGGAAGTGACTGACTCAATTCCTTTATCTAGATTCCATAAAACAAGACATTTCAAAGCACAGCCGGAGTACAATGTTAACCAGGAAATCTCTTTCAGCTTCTTCAGGTGGGTAGATATTTCAGCAATGCTGTTTGACTGTAATTCAAGTTTTTTATTTTACTTTGTTTTGCTCTTTATTTAATGTAAGCTACAGCTGGTATATTCATCTGGAATAGCTCATATCCAGGCTGTCTAGACAGTGACAAGAATATCTCACATCTCATATGCATTAAGGAGTGGACAAATGTGAATGGCACGCTGTAGAAAGGAGTCCAAAGCTTTAGAGTTGACTCTTGATTTGAAAATCAAGGAATTAATCATTTTTATTTTGACTCACAACTCTACCACTCCACTAGAATTCCAAGATGTTGATAAAGTAATCTTAAGTACTAGGCCCAGCACAAGGGGAACCATGAGTTATGTAAGTATATGATGATTTGTCCAGATGAAAGTGTACAGTGATGAACACTCCCCAGTGGGTATTTCCTCCCAAGAAAAGTTGGTCCAAAAGTGCCTTCAGTGCCTCCTAGGTTTTCCCATTTCCTCATAAAAAGAAAAAACTACAGTCAGCTCTGTAAAAAAACTCCTTGACATAATAATTATCATTACATAATTATATTATTATGATTATTAATTAACTATTTAACCTCAGTTCAAAGTTAGTAAGGTAATTAACCATAAATTACTTTTAACCCAAATTTCCCAATAATTATAAATCTAAGTGGTTTCTGTATAGGAGATGTTTGATTCATCTGGTGTCACTCTGAAGATGTTCTTATCATTATCTTAGGAGCTTTTTGTCAATTGGGTCTGCCTCTTTATTGTTACATCAATAAATTACGGAAAATGAAGCGCTGTGTTGAATGTACATGACTCAAATGTGTACTCCTTTGACACAAATATACCTCAGCTATATTACAAATATACTGTCGTAACACAATTTTGGTTTACAGTTTACATACTTTTGGCCTTAAATGTATTAATGTCATTCAGTTAGTGTGGAATGTAATGTACACATTCAAGTCAAGTAAATTCAGTAACTTTTTTCAGTCAGCCATTACAAGCAGGGCCAGAAATTGCTTGTTTTGGGGTCCAGCAATAAATATTTGCTGCCTTAATAAAGTCTTAAGTCTTAAAGTCTAGCATGAGGTGAAAGGAGTGACCAAGCAGGCTATATGTGCACAACATATGTGTGTATTTGAGCGTACTGGTTAACCTTCTCCTTTGCTTGGTGTTGAAATTGGACCTTGCAGCGAGGGGAGGAAAAGCGTAGAGAGGGACAATCTGTAGGTCATTACCGGTAAATCAAAGCTTGTGATCTTTGAAAAAACCCTTCTCCCGCTAATGGGTCACCCTGCGTCCCGTGTCATTTTCCTTTTGATGTGCAAATGCAGCGATGACTCGAGAGCCTTGCCCACTCCGAAGGTCCTTGCCAGGCACTTTTAATTACAGCTCACTGTAGACCCTCCCCAGATGTTTTGCATTTCCACCGCCGGCTGACTGTAAAGCAAGACTATGGCTGCTGTCATCTAGACTTTGCTGCCAACGTGTAAAAGAAGTCCAGAGCTCCTATTATCATTCAGTCAAAACACATGGGCAGGGGTCAGGCCCGTCTCGCAGTAACTTTGAGTCCTCTGCTAAGTAGGCTAATCCACGGCTAGCTAAACCCAGTACATGCAACTCTGCTCCTGCCGCAACCCAAGCCATATGTTCCCCAGCAGCAGCTATTGCAAACATCTGCGCACCTCCACGTAGCTTTATCCTTTGACAGACAGTGCAAAGCCGCCGGCTCGGCTGTGACCTGAGCACACTCGAAGCAGAGCACCTTCTCTGTCTCTTTGATTCGGGCCTGTGGAGATTAAGAAGATCAACCAGCAGCCAGGCCTCCTGACTCTGTGAAAAAAAAAAACCCAGCAGTTCAAACACTGTGGTTTGAAGATACAGTAAGATCTGCAATTGAGGGCTGTGCTTTCAAGCATGCACTACAGTATTTGATTTATATCTAGTCACTCAAGTGTTTGTAATGGTGACAAAACCGGCCTGAGTAAGTAATGGTTAGACATAACTGCAGTTAATGGGTGGTATTTTTTTTAAATATTCACATCTAATTTTTAGTAAACTTACATCTCTTTGCTAACTGCATCTAACCATATGGGGAATTCAATACAAAGATAAAGTGCACAGTATCCCTCTAAAAAAAAAAGCTGGGTGATGATGATTGTAGCCAGGGACACAGGATGTGGGGTGCTGTGGGGGCCGGACCCCCCCCCATATTTTTTAACCACAACTGCAAAGAAATAAAAAAAAAGTAAATTTTTTGGGCATATATATATTTTTCAAAACTGTAGTAGCTGTGAGATGTTAAAGTTAGTCTGCATTTTCATTACAACAGGCGCAATCATTTCCCTTGCTAACTGCTCGCTCCTTAAACCCTGGTTGCCCAGTGTCCAGTTTGGTGCCAGTAAACAGTTTATCAGTGGATTTATGTTTCTACTATATGATTCCTTTTCCAACTTTAAACCAAGTTATGGAATTCTTATATAAAATGACTTATATAATTTTACAAATATGGCTTAAAATAAAAGGGCATATGATTTTGCCTGATGTCACTTTGTATGGTGGTTAGGTCTATGTGATTTTTAAAATTGTGTCACCTCCAACATAAAACACCTTCCTGCAACTGTGGGTATAGCAATTTGCTGGGGTCATTTATAACTGTAGTTCTCAAAACAAGTTATAATATTTGAATGATTTATTCAGTATTTTGGAAATACAGGTTGCCATATAACCTTTAAATATGGAAAAACGTAATTAAAAAACTAAAATGTGCAAGCACAGTGAATCTGATATGTATGTGTTAACCTTTTAACTATTCATGTAACACCAGTGTAACTAACGTTGACTGTAGTTACAGCTGGATTATTGTAGATTATTGTAGTAGAGCTTATGCTAGGATAATAACTAGCCTCATATTTACTGCTTATTGTCTATTTGTTGTTTATTGTTTACTTTGCCTTTTGGTTTGGCAGGGTTTTGTTATGGTGTGTAACATAGCTAGTGGTATTTTAGTAGAATAACACCTGTTAATGGGTTTAGCTTTACAGATCCGACAGAACCGACATGGACTACAAAGCACGGTTGTTTGTTGCTTTGGACAAGAGCGTCTGCTTAATGCTGTAAATGTTAATGTAAAATGTAAATGTAATTACACATGTATTATTTATGTATCAATAATGTATCAATTACATATGTATCAATGCCAGTTTTATTGTAATTACACAAATGTGTCCAAATGACATATAATTACACAAGTGAAAACTATAATTGATAAACATATGTAACTACATAGGCTGTACTAATGTAATCCTGCCGTAACAGTAAATACAGCACCAGCAGTTCTACTATGTGTTGTTAATGTATAACTGCATAGTTTTTATGGACACTTACTGATGATGATACAAGATGTCACCTGAGGTCGATATTGTTTGAGCTAGTAAGAACAACAAAGTTTAGTTCTAGATTTCTCCTTGGCGCTTCCAACCATTCTACTGTTTTGTTAAACTGGCTTGCCATCACACCTGATTTAACCAAAAGAAGTATAGACTAATCAAACCAGGTATTGGCTCCAGTGCCCTACATGACCCTGGTTAGGATAAACAAGTAAGTAAATTAAAGCATGCATGAATGTTGTTTTTCTTATTGTCATAAATTATAACTGTCAAAATAGGTTTATAAATACACTTTTCTCAGTTTACTGAAGATGTTGCACATGAATATGCATTATTGTCATGCAATATGACAATAAATTACTGCTGATTTGTTAAGAAGTTTGTATTTTTATTGAGTAATCATGACTGTTTATATGTATACAGTGGGTACGGAAAGTATTCAGACCCCCTTAAATTTTTCATATTGACAGACAAAAAAAAAAGAATTTTTGAAATTGTTGCAGATTTATTAAAAAAGAAAAACTGAAATATCACATGGTCCTAAGTATTC
>JBBPDA010159232.1:0-18612 GCA_037974385.1 Arnoldichthys spilopterus | reverse complement strand
GACAGACAGACAGACAGACAGACAGACAGACAGACAGACAGACAGACAGACAGACAGATAGATAGATAGATAGATCAGACCAGACAGAGTAACCTTCACTGGCATGAATGAGCCATGGGTGCCCATGACCCTGTTGCTGATTCACCAGTTGCTTATATAATTTTTTTTTTTTACATTATGTCATCAGATGTAGTAAAAATCTGGTATTGTGATAACTCTACTCAGGACACAGCAGTTGGACTGTTAGGGTTTTCGGGATACATCAATATGAAGTACACTTATATCTACCTTTGTACCTCCCACTCCTACCTGGTAGCAGAGTCCGTCAGAGCGACGGCTGACACCACAGCCTGTACGCTTGTCATTCTTCCACTCTCCGGCGTAGCTCTCCGTGGCGGTGGCGTCCACATCCTCCTCACCAGCAGGTAGTTCGCTCTCCCCCTCACCAAGACTGATGGTGGAGTTGATGTCGGAGGCGGCCGAGCTGACCGTGCTCATGCCCGCCTCGCTGCGGAACGAGCTCTGCTTGCTGCGCTGGCTGGCCAGTGAGCTCTTGGACTCAGACTTGCGCAGTTTGAGGCCGCTGAGCAGTGAGCGGCGGAACAGACCCTTATTCTTCTTTCCCTTTAGCAGCTCGGCCTCGCTGTGGGCCGTCAGCACGAAGCCGCCACGCGACACCGCGGGGCTGGCCACCAGTGCACCCGTTCCCACGCCTGCGACCACCCCTGCCCGCTCACCTGCCAGCAAAGCTGTGCCATTACTGTGCTCTGAGCGTAAGGAGTTTATAGAGGTGCGCAGTGGCGAACGGATGACGGCCGCCATGCCGTAGGGAACGCTCTGCCGCACGCCGTAACCGTGGCGCATGCCGCCCACCCACTGGCCCTGGTACGTACCTGCAGGACAACAGAAAAAACACACATTGATGCCTTGATCGAAAGCTACTTTTACAATTAGTCGCGCTAAAATTGGATGGCCTAATCTAATAAAAAACACGCGAGACATGTCCAGGCTACAGTTAAATGGCTAGATGAAATAATACGCGTGGAGCATTTAGCTACAATGTATTGTTATGTAATGTATCACAATTTAAGTCTGAATGTGAGATTTAGGGGTGTATACAGCCTTTTGATTGGATACACAGTTTCTGTTTCGTTCAGTATTCTTATTGTTTCTTATAAGAATTAATGCCAAACCTTTGTGGCCAACAATTTGTATATCTCTGCAACCAAGAGACACTCTAACAGCCACCTGAAACGCCATGGCATTCATTTTGCAATACTTTACTATTCACCTTAAATACCATAACAACCACCAAGCAACGCCCCAGCACCCACCTGCAGTATCTTAGCAAAACAATTAGCAATTACCTGAATAACACAGTAACCAACTACAGTCCCCTTTGCAACCACCTGGAACACCATAGAAACTGCCTAACAGTATTACAGCAATATTAAGAAACTGCTTAAGCTGTGCAGTCACTCTGCATTTTTGCTGCATTGGTGTTTTGTTTAACTTCAAGAAATTGCTGAAATCTTTTTCAACTAGCATGCTTAGAAAATTATTATATGTTTACACATGCTACCTCATATTAGCTACAAGACTACAATCATGTGAGTGATGGGATTAGCCATCAAAAATGCAAAGTGCAGGAGTTGCCTAAAGTTTACAGTTTTGTAGGCTCGCCTCCTCAATGCAGACCAAGAGTCCGAGGGGCTAGAAACTTTTGAAAATGGGTATGCACTTCAAGATGACCCTAGAGAACTGACAAATTACTATACACATCTTTCTCTGTGTGTGGTGGCCTGTGGCCACTGAGCACAAACAGCATGCTGAAGCATTCTACACTTCATTTTTCTGTGGTTTTGTTGCATAATTGCAGGATTTGCCTTCTTGTTGCAAGTAGTTGATTTGGCACACAGCATCAGAATGAACAGAATGAACATGAGTTAGCTAACACAGTAGCTCCCAGTCTTGGGAAATTAGTACCATGGTGCACAAATTAGTGTTTTGTCTGGTAAATAAATACGCCTCAGTCAAGTCATGAAGGGATTAAGAATTTGCTGTATGGCTTCTGACTGGTGGGACTGTCTAAGCATTATCTAAGTTCAATCCCCGGTGGAGCTGCAGCCATCCCTGACTGGGGATCATAAAAAGCACAACTGACTTTGCTTTTTCTGGGGAAGTGGGGTGGTCTCTTTCCACATTACTCAGTATAACTGTCCTAGCTCTCTTTGGGTGGATAGAGTGGTCCTCCCTTTCTCCCCACCACTCAGCATGATGCCATCCAGAATTCTCTTCTAAGCATGTTATACTGCAGCAGTTCAAACAATATGGTAAAAACACATGCTCACCTTCACCCTCCCAGTGTTGGTGGCATTAGGTATACGGAGAGTCCTAGCTAGTGGGTGGAATAGGAAAAATCCCCTCTCCCTCCCAAAGGACAATAAACAAATAAAACTACTTTGCTGTTAAGTTGTTTCAGATGTATTAAATGAGAGGAAATACAAAACGTATGGGGTCCTCAGAACTGAGATTAGATGGAGATGGTTTAGGAGCAGATGGCTGGAGATTTTGGTGATTCATGCTTTGTAGAACAGTTTTCTTAACACAAATGGAGCCTAGTGCCTACACCTTAAATAGACAAAACCATTGACAATATAATTAGTATGTTCCTTCAAGAAAACATGACCATGCAAGGAGGCACACACATTCAGACCCTCATGCTTAAAAGAAATGGTTTTGTCAGGTACATATTAAGACTTAAAGGAATGTTCCACTGTTAGTCAGCCTAATCTCTCTCCTCTAAATATGCAGTGTACAGTCCCTGTACACAGAACAGAACCTAAAACCACCAAGCATTTGTTCTCTCTGATTCACTGTCAGTAAACTCAAAAGCAAAACAAAAATCCATAAAAGTCTTGTACAAAAAAAATATGTACACCCATCAGCAATAACATATCTAACCTGTCTGGTCTGATCCCACAGAAGTAAATGCTGACTCTGATGGAATGGTGTCAGAACACACAGTGCACCACAGTCAGAGCTGTTTCAGGTGCATGAGAGGGGTCCTGCTCAATATTAGGCAGGAGGTGTTAATGTTATGGCTGATCGATGTAAATCCTATGGCCTTGTTTCATTAGTTCTGTTTACTTTTTTAAAAGGAAATATTTACTCATAAATATTTTATGGTAATTTTAAACTTAATGACAATTGAAAAGTTTATTTAGTAACTGTAAACGACCTCTTATGGCCCACCTGCAGTATCTTTATGGCCCACCAGGGGGCTGCGGACCACACTTTGGGAAACTCCCATAAGTTTCAAACCTTTAATTGTGTTTTTCTCTTACCAAAGTACGTGTTACAGGACGAACTGTTAGAACTACTGTCAGCAGTAATCAACAGTACAGTACAGACTCAGTGTATATTACACTGAAAAACACTGGAAAATACTTTAAATGTCATTGAACACCAAGAGCAGGAAGATAACACCTTTAGGTGGGGCAATCATCAGAATTTTAAATCATATCCATCCCAAACAAAAAATGTCTTTGCCGCACATAGCAGTTTAACCCCACCCAATAAAACAGAAGTTACATGGAGTGTTTCTGCCTGGACTGCTTTTTGAAAGAGCCACAGCCTGTCTAGAGCTAAAACCAAATTTATATATCAGTCCTAATGGAGGAATAGCCTGTGGCATTAAGAAAGGTTGTAAGATGGCCACATAAACATGAATTTTGTGAACATAAAACCACACAAAAGCTATAAGTGGCTCTGAAGGAAAAAATAAAATATGGGCTAAGGGTCTGGTGTCACTCCAACTTTCTTTCTTTTGCCCTAGTCTAGAAGAACTTTTCCTTGCAGTCTTCTCGTATTTCTCCCCTCTTGGGGTTTTAGGTCTGTGTTTTTAGAAAACTGCTTAGTAAACAGTATCAGCTTGGCACACACACACACACACACACACACACACACACACACACACACACACACACACACACACACACACAGTGTTATTACAAAAAAGAACCAGAGAAGTTTACATGGCCATGGAAGTCTATGGCACAACCTTTTACAGGGATCACCATCTGCACACTAAAGCCTGTAAACATTACCAGTGCCATTAAATCACAAACTGCTGCTTCCTCTATGTTACACTCCTTCATGACGCCAATGGCACACGCTGTTTTCAGCCGTGTTGATTTCACACTTGTTGAGCTAGGAGAGTACTAAAAGCCCTCATCAACCATCATGGGCAGCGTTCCCTTTCATTCTGTGCAACTGGACCAGAAGGGCTAGCCTTCGCTCCCATGCTTTTCAAGGAGCCTTGGGTGCCCATGACCCTGTGGTCAGTTCATCAGTTTTCCATCCTTTGATCACTTTTGGTAGTCACTAACCACTGCAAACAGGGAACCCCCTACATAAGCTGCTGTGTAGCAGATGCTCTGACCCAGTCACAGTTTGGTCCTCAGATAATTATGCTCGCCCATTTTTCCTGCTTTAACCCATCAACTTCACTCGCTGCCTAATCTCTCACCCCTTGAAAGAAGCCACTGCAACCAGATTATCAAACTGAAATTTAATTAAAAGATCATAGACAAAGCTTTGAACTGTGTACTTCAAATTGTAAAATTGTTTATTTAATACATATTTCTTTTCTTCTAGAACATGGTGTATACTTTACATATGTTTATTTCATTCTTTAAATTTGTTAACCTACATTTCTGAAAGCATATTTAAAAGAGTACATTTCTTAATTTACAAAATACACCTTAAATACATTAACATTTATGTTATAGCTTACTGAAATGTCCACCATTTCTCTCAATTTATTTTTATTTATTTACAAATTTATCCTAACCAGGTTTACAGGGGATGCTGGAGTCTATTTTAGACCCCATAGAACAAAAGTGTGGAGAAACAGGACAAAAGCTAGCTGTGTGCCCAAGGTGGGGTTCTCCCAGGACAGGAGGCCAATCCATCACAGGTATATACAGACAAACACATAGACAGAAGACACACACACCCACACCTATAGGCAATTCAGAGTATCCAGTCAACCTACTGCATCTTTAGACAGTAGGAGGAAGCCGGAGCACCCGGAGAAAACCCTACTGGAACACGGGGAGAGCTTGCAAACTCCAAACAGAAGGGTCCCTGTGGTCGACCTTGGGTTCGAACCCAGGACCTTCTTTCTGTGAGGCAACAGCGCTTCCCCCTGCACCACCATGCCACCTTCTATATTATAATATTAATTTATTCATTCATTCATTTTCCAAATTTCTTAATTCATTTCGGGTCATGTGGAAGCTGGAGCCAATCCTAGCTGACTATGGGCCCAAGGCAGGGTACTCCCAGGACAGGAGGCCAACCCATCACAGGGCAACATAGAGACAGACAACCATAAACACACACTCACACCTATGGGCAATTCAGAGTATCCAATCAACCTACTGCAAACATTTGCAAACTGGGAAATTGG
The DNA here is from genome assembly GCA_037974385.1 of Arnoldichthys spilopterus. Classification (NCBI taxonomy): domain Eukaryota; kingdom Metazoa; phylum Chordata; class Actinopteri; order Characiformes; family Lepidarchidae; genus Arnoldichthys; species Arnoldichthys spilopterus. The sequence goes on along the minus strand of JBBPDA010159232.1, from coordinate 13,136 downwards.
GAAACTGGAGCACCCAGAGGAAGCCCACGTGAACACAGGAAAGCTTGCAAAGGTACCCATGTTCAATCTGAGGATCGAACCCAGGACTTTCTTATATTATATTAAATTATATTGTATTATCACTGTAGGAACATAACCTACATAACCTAATAAATTTCAGCGTAAGTAACAAGATATGGCATATAATTCTGTCTGACAGCAATGATATATATACCACAGTCCACACAGTCCATATATGGAAACAAAGCTAAGATCTAATATGGACTGTATGGCCTGAGGTGTGTACAGGTGTGTGTTCAGTGTCATTTCTTCAACAATATTTGCATGGCACATTTATTTTACAACCTTACAACAAGTTTTTTTTTTAGATTTGGATTCTTTAAAATGTGCTGAAGTGTGGCTCTGCTCCACAGCTGTGCTTATTTTTATAAAGCTTTCTTTTTGAATAAAAGATAGAAACAAGTCTAAAGCAGCGCCAGTAGCCGAACAGTGCTGTCCATGGTGCTGGAAAGTGGAACAGTTTCTCATTCTCTCTCTCTCACATACAGTACACATACACACACACACACACACACACACACACACTTATGCAAATCCAGATCAAAAGTGTGTCGTGGTTTTGGCTATTGGTGTCCTGTGTGTGTGTCTGTGTGTCTGTGTGTGTCTGTGTGTGTGAGTGAGCACCTGTGATGTAATCGCTCTCCCCACACGCTGATGATTCACTCCAGCAGCATTCGAGAACATGCTGCTATTACAGGAGACTCACACATAAACAACTTACTAAACCCCCCCCTCTCTCTCTCTCTTTGCTTCTTTCTCTTCCTTTCTCAGTTACTTTTCATCTTTTTCTCTCTCTCTTTATCCCTATTATCCTATCTCTTTGCCCGTTCTGTCCCTCTTTCCTCTTTTTCTCTTCACTGCTTCAATGCCAGTGTCTGCATTCTCCCTTTCCCTTCTTCCTCTCACTTTTTTCTTTCTTTGTCTCTCATGTATCTTGTTCTATCTCTTTCTCCCCTTTTCGTTTCTCTTCTTTTCACCCACTATTTTTTACCTCTTCCATTAATGGCTGTTTCCTATCTCTCAGTCTCTTTCACTCTCTCTGACAGTATTTCCTGACCATATGCTCACCCCCGTCCCCCTGGCCTGTATTGATCTCTGTGGGCTACAGGCAGAGGGACATTGCTGGATGCTCCATGGAGCTGCAGAACAGAGTGCTGGAATCCTCCCCACCCCCACACACTGCACATATACACACACACACACACACACATAAACTCAGCCACCCTGCTCCCTCATTACGCACTCAGTCTGTATGAGAGAGAGATGATGTGTTTCACAGTGCAGTTCTGAGTGTAGTCAAGACACTGTGCCGTTCACTGACCCACAGCTGTGTTGTGTGATGTGGAAAGTGACTGTTTGTCATTGTGAACACACTCAAGCACCACAACGAAATGTGACCTCTGCACTTAACCCATCACGCGTGGAGCAGCAGTTAGCTATCAACAGCACCAGATAGCAGTGTAGTGGGACATGACCTCAGTAGTGCCCGGGCCAGGACATGAACCTGCAACCTTCAGTTCAAGGGCCACCACTGCCTACTGTAATGTGATGTGATGTGTGTGTTACTGAAGCAGCTTTTTTAACAGTCCAGGTCATTAAAGCTGATGTGCTAGAAGCAGGAAAAATGGGCAAGTGCAAGGATTTGAGACACTCAGGCATCTCCAGAATGGCAGGTCTTGTGGAGTCTTCCAAGTGTGCAGTAGTTAGTACCTGCCAAAATTGATCCAAGAAAGGAAAACTGGTAAATCGGTGACAGGGTCATGGGCACCCAAAGATCACTGATGCATAAGGTGAACCTGTCTGGTCCGACACCAAACTGGCGCACCTGTTGCACAAAATATTAATGCTGACTCGGATAGAAAGGTGTCAATGCACCACAGTCAGAGCTGTTTCAGCAACATGAGGGAGGACCTACTCAACATAAGGGTGGTGGTGTTAATGTTATGGCTGATTGGTGAAAAAGAAAAAGCCAAAACTACAGCTGCTGGAGATCAGTATGGTGCAGGCAGGTTTAATCTCAGGCTTATGCTGTCCAACTTGCTCTGTCTATCAGCATCTGGACCACTGCATGTCCCCAAACATTTGACCTGCAATGTAAATGGAGGTCTGTAATATTGGACCTCTCATATCCTCTCAGAATTCCCAAACCAGTTCTGAAAGCTGGCCTGGCCTTGTAATTAACGAGTTTAAGGTACTGTTCAACTGTGCGTTGAAAAATTAATTGACCACCCAAAGGAGCAGATGTATCACTTATTCACATTCTGAGCTTTCCGATTTCTGGCTGAAATGTATCATGCTGCTGTACCAAGTTAAGCTGTTGTGTATCAGAAAGGAACCCATTAAACACACAGATAAAAAAGTAAGCGAGTGATTGTTTGTGATTGTGAACACATCACAGCACAGGACACAAAGCCCAACTTCTGCATTTGACCCATGTGTGTAGGAGCAGTGCCCAGAGACTGTATCTTGCTCAGGGGTACCTCAGAGGTACCTTTACCGGTCTGGGATTTGTACTGATGACCTTCAGAACACAAGGGGAACTCCCAAACCGTTATCCTACCACTGCTGAAGAGAGGGTATAGAGGTGACAGAGGTCCCTGATGTGGCAGCATTACTGTCCAGTTCGAACACCAGAAAATAAAAGAGAAAAGACAATAAAAAAGAGCAGGAGAATTTTTTGCAAGTATAAAACATATTTAACCCTTTAATGGCCACACTAAGAAAAAGTGCTGAATTTTTTTTTCCATTTTATATTAATTTGGGGCAATAACAATAATATATTTTTTTAATTTAAGTAAGTTTACAGTAAATAAGTAAATTAAGAAAGCCATACAACTTCAGATGTGTGTTAGTACAACAGAATCACCTGCAACTAGCATGCCGTCTGAGGAAGCTCAATGTAAAGGTCTAGTAATTAAAATCCAGTAGATTTTTGGACCTTAACTGGTTTAAACCAAGTGTTAGAGATGGAACAGTCAGGTTAAGTTACGTTCAGTGCATGTTTCGGTAAGAAATAGGGACTTAAAATGCACTTGATAACTGACCAGAACACTAAAGGTTTAAGGTGAGTTTGTTGACTGGTCTGGCACAATAGCGAGCTAATGATATTTATATATTCAGACCCAGTCCATACGTAGCCGGGTACCTTTGAAAATGATGGTTTTTCGTTTTTGTGTTTTAAAAAAAATCCCCAGTTTTAAAAACGCTGGTTATGTGTAGACTAGAGGACAAAACACAAGGAAAAAGTTATATTTTCAAAAATACCCACCTGCGTGTGGACAGGGCTTTAGTGTAAACCCATGTAAAACATTTATTTTATTGGTTGAATGGTATCTTGGATACATTAAAACAAAGTGAAAAAATATATTTTGCATGATTACATGGTAAAACTCAAGATTATTAGTATAAAATTTGTTTGCATTTTAAGCTATCAAGCTTCTTGCTCTTCTTGTGGGTCGTGGAGTCTTTTACGGTCTGGTATGTGGGCCATTAGTTGGGAACCACTAAGTAGCCTAATTGACCTAGTCATAGTCCACCCACAGATGTGTTTCTCCGTAGTAATTGTTGTGTAACAATGGCAAAGATAAAAAACAGCTCTTACTTAGTACACTGGTACACTGTCCTGACACCTTTGAACCAGAGTCAGCATTCACTTCCATTGGATCAGACCAGACAAGCTAGCCTTCACTGCCCACATGCATCACCTTGGGTGCCCATGCAATTCATCAGTTGTCCTTCCTTGGATCACTTCTGGTAGGTACTAAGTACTGCAGACCTGGAACACTCCACAAGACCTGCTATTTTGGAGATGTTCTGACTGCCACAGTGCTAGTGTCAACTGCATCTGTTGTATCTATTTACAATAATGTGCTCTAAATGTATGTGTTCTTTGTTGCGCTACAGACTCTGATTAGGTTTGAAGGGATTTTTGGCAGCTTTCTTCACAATTTGGCCTTGCAACAGATACAATGAAACAATGTGGAGAGCCTGGAGAGGTCAGTTAAGGGGTAGATATTTTAGACCGAACATTCCATAAACTTGCTTATGAATGTGTGAAAATGTCCTTTTCAACAGAAACATTGACACACTCTTATATATATATAAATGTATGCTGAGTGACCTCACCAGCAGCTAGACAACATCTGGCCAGTGTTTGCTAGTCAGCAGCTGGGTGGCGTATCAGGGATCACACACACAGAACTAAGCAAATTGGATTAGCATGAATATCCCACTCCCTTACACACAGACACACAGACACACACACACACACACACACACACACACACACACACACACAGAGAGAGAGGAGAGAAATTAGCATACTCCTCCCAGTTGAACACACCATAGTAGAAAGTTACAAAATACATCTACTCCAAGAATTAGCATATTAAAGGCTAGGCTAATTCTACTTATTTGCTGTTTGCTGCTGCAGATGTGTTGTCCTCATATGCACTCTTGCCATTAGAGTAAAGAGCAGAAGTTTTTATCTCTGAGAGTAGCTCAGATTTGCATGCTCTAATATATCCTGTTATACCATCTCTCTCTCTTTATTAATCTCTGAATCTTTAAGGGCCACTTTATATTTATAAATAGTATAAATATACGTGCCATATACGTGCTAATAATACTAGTGGAGGCTAGCAGCATGATATTGTTTGAAAATTGCAGTTATTATACCAGCTCTAACTCACCTGACACAGCTCATTAACAGCTGGATAATTACCTGATGGTTTAATTGGGTGTGTTCCAGCTGCATAAACACAAGTCAACATTCAGGTCAAGCATGGCATGATACTTTGCTCTGCTAACATATTACCCCAGCTTTCCTCACTTAAACACAGCTTTATCCAAACACTAAAACAGCTTTGCTTACATTTTAGCACAGCTTTTTCATACACTAACACAGCTTTTCTTACATACTAACAGATTCCCTCACACACTTTACACAGCTTTTTTCTCACACAAACACAGCTTTTGTAACACTAACACAGCTTTCACATAACACAACTTTTTCTTGCACAGCAACACAACATTCCTCATACATTAACACAGCTTTCCTCACACACTAGCACAACTGTACCCACACACTAACACAAACTAAAGATGCTAACACAGATTTCCACACACACACACACACACACACACCAGTGCAGCTTCTCGAACCCACACACTAGCACAGCTTTTCTCACACAGACATTTCCTTACACATAATAAACTTACACACATACCAATGCAGCTTTTCACACAAACTAACACAGCTTTTCAATACAAATACTTTACTGACCTACCATGCTTTTCTTACAAAAGCATTTCTAATATTTTATATTAAATCCCATTCAGAGCAGTATAAATTTGCTTTGCACCGTATGAAAAAGGCACCTGTCGACAACTATTCCATGTTATGATTCCCATAAACATCAATCAATCAAAACATTAACACGTGCCTAATATTGAGTAGGTCCCCCTCATGCTGCTGAAATAGCTCTGACTGTGGTACACTGTGTGTTCTGACCCCTTTCAATCAGAGTCAGCATTCACTTTTTAAGCTATAGTAGTGGACTTAGTGGGCATAGTTTTTAGGCTTCTGTGGAATAAAACCAGACAGGCTAGCCTTCACTCCCCATATGTATCAGTGAGTCTTGGGTGCCTATGACCCTGTCACTAATTTAACAGTTTTCCTTGATTGTATCACTTTTGTTAGGTATTAACTACTGCAGACCTGGAACATTCCATAAGACCTGCCATTTGGGACCATAACGCCCTTGTCAAAGTGGCTCAGATCCTTATTCTCAGCCATTTTTTTTTCACTTCCACCACATCAACTTCAAGAACTGGCTGTTAGCTTGCTGCCCAATATATCCCATTCTCCTGACAGGTCTCATTGTAATGAAGTAACTACATACTTTATGTTATTTACCTTACCTGTCAGTGGTATTTTTAAAGCCACATTATGGCTTTATCAGTGAAAACAAGCTACTCTGTAATGGTTACAAAACAACGGAGACATAACTTTTTAGAGCCCAGCGTAAAAGTTATTTGATTAGATGCATGCTGCTAAGGTGGCGTGAGATTATAAAGTAAAAACAAACTTACTCCAGATCTGTTCTAACAATAGGTGGGTTTCCATTACAGATTTGTGCAAAATAGAAGTGATTTTTGTTGACAATTTTGAATGATCTGCGTTTCCACTGAGTGATTAAAGCTGGGTTTCTTCCTGTCACTTTAGTCTCTTGCTCCAACATCTTATCAGTTTTGGCACAGTAATTTTGATTGCATCCACTGCAGTAGCTATGGTAGTGTGTTACTCAAGGCAACAAGAGCAGGTGATGCACATAGTAATGGAAAGGCAACTACTTTATACATGGCAGCTGCTGGCAGGGATGTCTGGGAGGCCATTGTCTGCAGTGATTTTCCAAACGTCCTGTGGATCCAAAACTATGTCATAAACTAAACATTGCTTTTAAAAACTGGCTACTTGTGGCTACATATGCCTTAAATGCGCCTCAGGTGAGCGGAAAAACATCTTAGCAGTATGAGTTTTTTCATTAATATTTCCAACTACTTTTTATTTAGTTCAGTTTTAAATAAATGGGAACATTCCTAGTGAGACCTTTCATACACATACAGAAGAATATCAGGAAAACACTCAGAATTGAATTATTTTGGCAAAAGCAGAGTTGTGTATTATGATTCATGTGTATTATGTGTAAAAATTAATTAGTACAATTGTAAGAATGAATTAGTATTTTCTGTACATAATCCCACATAAATGTCATAAGTGGATCTTATGGAAAGAACCTTAATTCATGAATAATGCACTGTAATGTAGAAGTTATTTATATATTTAATTAATTATTTTCTGTTAGAACTGTTGCTCTCTGTCATGCTGGGGATGCTGGGGACACCACTACTTTTTGTCCAGGGCCATTTTATCACACCACTTTTTGAAAGATCAGTAAATTTTGTCCACAAAAATCCCCAAAAGCAGCTTGGGATTTTGGGCATTTCTACAGGTTGAATTAAAAAAAAATAATTACATTTAAATTGTGCTCATCATTTCAACATCAGTATTACACCACAGTTTTGTCTTTTGGTTCACCTACTTTTTGATTTTGTTGACTGTAAAATAATGCACATTTAAACCAAATATATTGAGGCTGCCCTTTCTTTTAGTGTATTGTGCAATTTAGGGCAACTTTCTGCTTTGTGTTAAGTGGGTGGGCTGTTTACCTTCCACAGAACAAAACTTTGAACTTTGTCAGCAGCATACACAATCACACACACACACACATGCACGCACACACATTTGTGAACAATGAAGAAACGTCTCCAAGCCTCCCCGAGATAATCACTAGAAGACTGTGGCATTACAACTGCGGATAATCGCTAGAAGACTGTGTGCTGTCACAGTGGATTATTGTTAAGTGCGCAGTGGGGGTGAGAAAGCGTGAAAAGATGTGTGGCTATCAGCATCGAGTATGTATCCAACTATTCACCACATAAATGCCTATTATCTTTGATAGAACAGCACTAGAGGGGTTCTAACAGGACAGACACACTGAAGTAGTGCTTCTTCACTCCGCCTTCCCTGTTTGATCTTTTCCTAACACACCTGTAAGGCTGTCACAATTACTCTATTATACTTGATTAAAAAAAGGAAGCAGTTAATATGGACATTCTCCATAAATCAGCTTTGTGTTTAGTCTGCAATTTGAATGATTAATAGTGTTTGTTCAGGCCATTATAAAGGCACGCTCTGCAGTATGAACACTCTCCACAAAGGGAAGCTAATAGCACTCAAGCTGCTCAGTGCTAGAAAGAGTGTGAGGATTTTTGCTCACCTACATTACAGAAAGGACATGGATTTAAGTTTAAAATGTAATATTTTTCATATATTTTGTTAAGCCTTGCACTTTTATTGTTTATATATTGGTATGAAATAATATCAGCAGACTTTAGTATGGGTGGCTTAGTGAGTTATTTCAACATGTTGATCATTTGCATTGATGCACTGGGGCATTTCATAAGTGAAAGTGAAAGTGACTATTTGTCATTCTGAACACACTCAAGCACCACAACAAAATGTGACCTCTGCATTTTATTTTACTCCTTCCCTTTGTGTAAACTGGCTATCTGTTATTACGTTCTTCTTCAGTTTTTCAAAGAAATGGGCAGGCTTGCAAAACTCCAGCCACCTGGAGAGAGATCTAGACTCAGTGTGGAGCCTCAAATTTTAGCTGCATGTGTATAATGTTGAGATTTGCAGCCTCGCTGGCTCCTGTTAATTATTAGAGCATATTTATTTCCCTTGTTCTTTATTTCTAGGTGTTCTTATTTTATTAGCTCTTTTAATATTTTTATTCTCTATTATTATTACAATGACAATTACAATTTGCTCACAGTTGCTAAAATAATAAACTGGTTAACTAGTGCTGGTCGTCCTCCAAACTATATACCCCTGTATGACTGTATGAAGTGGGCAGTGAATGGTGCATTTCACTTTTATTTAAAAAGAACATTTGGAAAACTTTTCCCATGATGCGGGCCATTAAACATTTCTTTTCTTAACATAAAAGCAATGCAAAGATGCCAGTGTAGGCTAAATAACAGCTGTTTTTTAGATGGTTTATATAATCGGAAACACATAAAAAATGTTAGCTAATCTTGCCAACTAGCAGAAAAATCAAGTGTGTTGCATGCAGCTGATTATTTTTTCAATTGTGACACTCACACCCTCTGACGACAGACAGAAATCTGATTTGTGAGACTAGACTAAAGGCTGTTTCCTCAGGCCAGAGAGCAGTAAAATGGCCCTTCAGCAGAAAACACAGTATTATTATTGCTTACAGTGAAACACACAGTGTTCCCTTATGTATGCCATGCTCCTCAGTGAGGTCAGATTTAAGAAAAAGCCCTCTCTCGGGGCTAAACCGGTGCAGAATCATATTCCTTAGGTACTTCTGAGCAACCCAAGAAACCTCTCATTAAAATAACAGACCATGACAAGTAAACAACATGACAGTTTGAGGTAATGGAAAAATCCTAATATAGATATTAATTTGAAATATAAAGTCCCGCTATTATGGAATCTTTTTTTTTCGTTTGTATATGGATAAAAGCATTTAATGTAGTATGTAAAAGCTAGGGGTGGGAGCCACCAAAGAGAAGACTATATGATATTATCACAATATTTGGATGATATAATGATATTATTGTCATTCTTTACCCTTAACGCCAGTTGTGAGTTATGTAAAGAAGGCTCTGCAGCCATTGTGGTGACTCTTTTGCTTTGATGGAAGATATTTTACTTAAATAATTACAGTACTACTCTGTATTGATTTTTTTCTCCCATCTCTTCTCTCCCAACACTAGATTTGAAATATATCATTCTATTCCCAGTCCATGCAGCAAGAACAGTTTCCAATTCATTGTTTTCGTAATGTCACAAATACCAAAAACATTTACATATATCCACATATGCACCCCACAGCAGTTAATCCTGTCCAATTCTTGACTGCTTTTGGACTGATTCACAATACAAGTCAGCCAGTCAAAACCGAGATTATTTACATATGTCAGGTTTAAAGGCCTAGTAACAACAAACTCCCTGTTTAATTCTAACAGAGGGACAAAGTACAAAACTCCATTACCTGAGTCAATGTATAGATATTCCTGGTCAAAAACTACTCAGCTACAAGTTGTTCCATCAAATTGTTACTTGAGTTAAAGTACTGGAGTACTTGTTTTCAAAAATACTTAAGTATTCAAAAGTATATTTTCATTATAAAGTCAATGAATTGTTGTATTGTTGCCACAATGCACTTACAGTCAAATGAGTCTGAAACTATAAAAAGTAATTTAACCAGCCACAGCATAAAAAGTGCATCTACTACAAGCACAGACAACCTTGTTTAAAAAGTAATCTAGAATTAAACAATTGTTTAAAAAGTTTATTAGCAGTTAACAAAGCAAACCTTTAAAACCATACACATCTTTTCAGAAAACTCAAGTGTGGACTTCACATATGGGCATGGGTTCTCTGGCAGGGAACCTCTATCTCTACCTTTATCATCTTTGTCTGCTGTAGAAGTAGCCATAATTTAAACTGCCAAATAAGGCCTATCACATTTTAGAAAAGAGAATTAATCTGCTGACTTCAAACCTATGCATCAATGAATGAGTAACAAAAACCTTGTCAGAACAAAAAAAAAAGTACAAAATTTTCTTTCAAATGTGTTGTAATAAAAGTTACAAGTTTCCCAAAAAATTACAGAAATGTACAGAATATTTAAAAAATTTATTTAAGCACAGTACTCAAGTAAATGTACTTAGTTACCCCTGAAGTCTACATGATTAAGGAACTTGGTCATGTAGAAAAAAAAGTATAAGAAATATGTAGGGTATGGGCACTTGATTCTGTACAGGTGAAGAGTTATTAATGTTAATATGATTGTGCTACTTAAATGTATTAACACAATATTAGAATTAGATTGTTACATTTTTATTGTATCTCATTTATACTCTATTATATATTCTATAACAGATTCAAGTCTGCGCTTCTTAATTGTTATGGCAAAACATGGCAAAAAAGATAAAACACAATAACTAAACAGTCAAGTCATAATAAAAATCTCTTTAACTTATACACACGAATGTTAAGCTACACATCAGAAGTAATTCACATAAAATTACAGCATGCTTATCTTGTCCCTGGTAATTGCTGCATTTTATAAAAGCCAAGAGTAAACAGAGAAAGAGGGACAGAAAGAGAGAGAGCGTGAGAGAGAGACACACAGAAACAGACTCGTGACATCAGCACAGGAGCTCTCCAAGGTGCTGAAATCATAGTGGGCCTGTCTCAGCTGGCTCGGAAAGAGCTTGCTCACATTTCCACTAATAAGTGCATTCTAATCATGATCTAATCATGTCCCATCTTTTTAATCCTGAGGAGCCTGTTGGGCCAAACCCAGCATGAACAAAAGCAGCTTCTTAAGAAGCATTTCTCCTAGAAAATCTGATTGAATCTCCTCCCTCCAGCCCCCACAGCTATGACAATAAGACAGTAAGCGGAATAAATAAAACTCTTCTTTACGTTTGTGGTTAAAGGGCTGTTCCTTTCTTTGACCTAACATCCGTCTGATGCATAAGTAGCAAAGGCTTGATTAACATGGACAGTAGTTAGTAATTGGTGGGATTGCATAAGAAATACTGTTCTTATTTCGCAGTTTTTGAGATTCTGTCACCTTTCCAACTCTGACACATGTGTTCTGATTGTGTTCAGTCCACTTGAATACAGCTAAGACATTGGCTGGATGATGTCTGAGCAATGGTCACTCAAAGTCTGTTTTGTCCCATAATAAAGGAAATGGCAGGGATCAGTGGTTAAATCTGTCACCTTAAGAATTGATTTCGAAAAGGACCAAAGGCCAAACATTTTTTTGCAAATGTTTTCGCATCCTTATTTTTGTGCATGCTTGCATTCCCCTCCCCTTTTGGCCAAATATTTTTAAATCCATAGTAAAAAAGTAGCAATATTTTAATAACTCACCTTGAATACCACGCAACTGCCTGGCAATACTCTTAACAACCACTAAAGATACCATAGTCACCCGTTTACAACACTTTAGCAACAACCTGCAATATCATGATACCTATCTAGCAAATCCTTACCAAGCAGCTAGCAACAACCTAGCAACAATGGCAGCCATCTAGCAACGTCTAGCATCTAGTGATCTATTATGTGTTTTACATATTCAGACAAAACAGTTGTAGATCCCTATGTTCTTGAGAGGAACTACCCACTAGGGAACCATATACCTTCAGGTGAGTTTTTTTGTTTGTATTCACACCACCAGTAGGAATGTGATGTAAACAGGCTGGTAAAGTGACCGCATAGGAGATAATGGAGGATGCTGAGAGCACTTAAACTCATCAAAACTGTGCTGTATTCCTCGGTCACATATCAGCTCAATAAAGCCTGAACTTCACTGCTGGCTCATTTGTCAGTGCTTTTTTTTAAGGTTTTAGGGCTAAGAGCTGTTGGCAAACAGCTTACATGGCAAACATTTCACACTGTTTAAAGATGGCAGCTGCAATCACTGTAGACTTTCGCCTGGAGCAATCACCATTCACTTTTATCATTCATGGTTCCTCTAGTGCTAGAAAGTACGCATCCTGAAGAAGGGGCTAAAATAGTTGGTTTAAACATTGTTCTCAGAATTATAATTATTCTCATCTCCTGCTGTGTGAACACAGAACAAAGGGGGAACTTCCACTAAGGACTATAAAAAATTTTCCTGTTGTCAGAAACTGCCTAACGATCTGTTTTGGCATTGGCTGATGTTTCACTGGGAAAAATATCAGATATCAGCATCAACCTTCAAATCTTACATTGGTGCATCCCTAGTAAAAATACTGTGTTTCTTCACCCCTAATATTATTTACAGGTCCTGTAAATGAGGCAGCTGATTTACAGCGGTGTGTGTTCAGCATCATTTTCCTTTCTGTGAGTTCCATACGACTCATTATGTCAAAACCAATTCGCTTTCATTCATGCCAGAGGCCTCTAGAGATCTGCTGCTCATTTCCGGCTTGGCCGCTGTGGAATGTAAAGGGGTTAAGTACGTGAAAACGTCACAGCGGCTGGACTGAGTCATGCCCCCCCCTCGGGCTGAATTTATAATTGTTCCTCTAACAGTGTGCACTAATCTGTTTCTAGGTTATATGTCTGATGGTACTTCTCCTTCTCTGTTGTACTAAAAGCCATATTGTGTTCAAGGAATCTTTCTTTGTGTTTACTTATCTGTAAACAGGAAAAGAAGAGTTGCCTGTGCCTCTTTTATATGCACACCCCACATAGTGAGTGAAATTCATGCCGGGAAAGGGATTTAGACTCCTGCAGAGCAGGCATGGAGTGTGTTTGAATCAGCTTCACAATGAATTATTAATCTCTGTCTTTTTCACAGAGTCAGCACTTCCACCTTGGAGTAATTGTGAAGTACTGTGTGTGTGTGTGTGTGTGTGTGTGTGTGTGTGTGTGTGTTTGTGTGTGTGTGTGTGTGTGTGTGTGTGTGTGT
>JBBPDA010159206.1:0-18613 GCA_037974385.1 Arnoldichthys spilopterus | reverse complement strand
CTACAATAACTACATACATATGCCAGGTGCTTACACTAGCTACAGAAAGCTACTACAGCAATAGATACATGTGCCAAAATAAAAAGGATAATGAAACATAAAGATCTGCAGAAATGTACAATCAGTTATTGACACCCTTGGTAAGGTCATGAGAAAATGTCTTTGTGATTAATTAGCAGAACATATGTGAAGCATAAGAAAACAAAAGCCATTATACATGAAAAAGTATGTGCAAAATTGGCATGTGCACAATTACTGGCAACCCTACATTTATGCAAGCTTCATTTGACCTCATAGCAGCAAGGAGTCTTTTCATGCAGTGCTTGATAAGATGAGAGCAGGTAATCAGAGACCACTCCTCTGCATAGAACCTCTCTAGATTCCCCGGGGTCCTAGGTCAGCTCTGCATAGAACCTCTTTGTAAGCTCACGCCTCAGTTGAACTGGGATTCAATTTTACTGGTAACTTTAACATTTTTGTGTGGAATCTGATTCTTAAAACCCACTTACACAGTTTTCATGAAAAGTCTGACATTCACTAATGTTTTCTATTTCTATTTCTATTTGTTTTCTATTATTCTTATGTAAGAATCTACACACACACTCAAGTACATTTACACACATCTGAGTGCTGACATATTTAGACATATAAGTCAGAGTCAACTTTGATTCAGATTATGCAACAGGGAGTGCGTAGCTGAACAAAACTGTTTCTCCAAGCTCAAAGTGCAATCATAAACATCAAAGACAAGGGCGTGCGAGCACAAAAGACAACAACATGTAGACATAATAGACAACATAAACAGACAAAATTATACATCAAGGCCTATGGACAAACGAAGATAATAAAGCTACTGCACATTGTTTCAGTGGTTGCATTATTTCACAGTGTAACAAGATGTGCAACCTGGCATAAGCGAAAAGTGCTCAAATTATAAGAAATATTGAATTATTGCTCAAAAATTAGCAGAATTGTAAAAGATATTAGCTACAATAAATGAGTGTGCTCAGGCAGTCTTCAAATTGAATGCTTGATTGTTTCCTCTGTCCTGGAAGTCACTTTGGATAAAAGCGTCAGCCAAATGAGTAAATGTATAGTGTTAAAAGTGATAGAGTGATAGTGTTGAAGTGATGAGAAACACTAAACGATTGCACAAAAAGTAGCAGCATTTAAGAAGACATGATTTCCAAGATATGTGTGTGGACAGATTGTACAGTATGTGTGTACAGGAGCTCACCAGACTCACTAGGCCAGCATAGTGTGTGTATTTAGATGGAGTTGAGTATCCTGATGGCCTGTGAAAAGAAGCTCCTGCTGAATCTGGCAGTCTTGCACTGCATACAGGTTCATCAGACTATGGGGTCGGTGGGTGGGAGCTCTAACTTGGTGGCTCTGCTAAGGGTGTGTGACAGGTGTTGATTTTGTATGGACCGGAAAGGAGGTTCTGATGATGTTCTCTGCCGTCCTAACTACTCTCCAGAAGAACTTCTGGTCCGAGGTGGTGCAGCTGAGACTGACAGGCTGCTGGTTAGGATCCTTTCTACAGTGCATCTGTAGAAGTTTGTGAGGACAGGAGGGGGAGGGTTGCTCTCCTCATCCATTGCAGGAAATGAAGACACTGGTGTGCCTTCTTGACAAGGGAGGTGGGGTTTGTGGTCCATGTCCATGTCCATGGGGGTGCTGCGGTCCACTTGATGCTACTCATTGACTCCAAGCCGGTGCCCTGACTTATAAATGGAACATGTGCCATGTGTTTCCTCCTGAAAGCATCAGTGATCTCCTGTGATGATGTTCATGATGATGGTCTCAGGTGTCTGTGAGGAAGTCTAGTATGCAGTTGCACAGTGGTGTGTTGACGCCTAGTGGGCTGAGCTCTACTACCATGCCCTGGGGGATGGCAGTACAAGGGTGGTGATGAGGTCACTAAAGAGCATCTGAACTGTTTCTGTTTTCCAGAAGAGCCTGTGTCAGTTAAGTGCTGCTGATATGGCATCATAGGTAGAGTGTTTAGGGCGATATGCAACCTGAAGTGGGTCAAATGGTGCAGGGAGACTGGATGTTATGTGGTCCTTGACTAGCCTTTCAAAGCACTTCGTCATGATGGGAGTGAGTGCTTGAGTGTTGAGCTGGTAATTACGCTGGTATTGTTATGATGGTGATGGCCTTGAAGCACAGGGGCACAATGGCTTGGCTCAGGGAGATGTTCTAAATGTCTGTGAGGATGTGCATCAGTTGGTCAACACATTTTCTAAGTACACTCCCTGGTACGTTGTCAGGATCTGCAGCTTTTTGTGGGTTGACCCTGCACAAGGCCCTTTGAACATCAGCTGGGTTGAAGCAGAATACTTCATCATCTAGACTGGGAGTGGCTTTCATTGTTTTTATGTTTTTTTTCCTCTTCAAACTGGCTAAAGTAGGTGTTAAGTGTATTGAGGAAGTCAGTGTTGTCATCACAGGATAGTGGAGGAGACTTTGTGATGGACTAGATGCGTTGCAACATGCACCTGGGGGTCTTTTGAGTCACTAAAGTGACTCTGGATTTTTTTCTGACCTTAAACATGTTTTGCTGCCCTCATGCCTCGGTTCAAGTTGGCTCTAGTAAATTTAAGTGCTTATTTGTCCCTGAAGGTTGCTGGTTCAAATCCCAGATTGGTACAAGTACCACTGAGGTACCATGAGCAAGGCACAGTTTCTACTACTCCCTGGGCTCTGCCCACGTCAGCTGTCCCCTGCTGCTACACGGATGGGTTAAATGCAGTAACATTTGGTTGTGGTGCACTGTGTGCTGTGCTGTGGTGTGTTCACAATGACAAAATAATCACTCACTCACAAGCTAGGAGCAGTCGCATCTTCCACACACTTTTGATCCTGTCACAGATTCAGCAGACTCCTCTAGATTGATGTGTTGGTTTACAGTGGCGGCCCCTCTGAACACATTCCAGTCTGTGCATTCAAAACAGTCCTAGAGTGCTCAAACTGCTCCCTCTGGCCAGGTCCTAATCTGCTTCACAGAAGGCTCAACACAAAGATGGTTTGAAGTTCCTAGGTGGGGGTGAGGGGCTGCCCTGTTTGATTTCTGTGTAAGCCCAGTCTACTGTGTTTAATACCCTGGTTGCAAAGTCCACATGTTGGTAATAATGTGGTAGAACTGTCTTAAGTTTGGCCTTATTAAAGTTGCCTGTGATGATATAAACACAGTCTAGGTCAGTATTTTCCATCATGCTGACAGACTAATACAGGTGTGGATACTGCCCCCTTTGTGTTTGCACTGGTGGGGGGTGTATACAGCTGTGATACTAATAGCTGTGAATTCCCTTGGCAAGTAAAACAGTCTGAATTTTAGCATCAGTGTCTCTATATCCTCTAAGCAGTGGCTTGAAACAATTTCAGTGTTGGTGCAACAGTTGTTAATGCAAATACACACACCTCCACCCTGAGATTTACTGCTAAGAGCGTGGCTCCTGTTCTTAGACCATCCACACAAATGCCACTATCGGGAACAGTGGAATTTAACCATGTGTCCGAGAAAATGGTACGTTTTTTCACCATGCGTTGGGTAATTCAGTCCTGTGTCAGGTAACCAATTTTGTTTTCCAGTGAGGGGACATTAGACAACAGAACAGATGGGAGCGCAGGTCTGTATGAGGTAGCCTTTAGCCTAGTGCTGATACCCATTTGAGTGCCACGTTTCTCTTTCTTGTGGTTTCACTTGATCTTTTGCACCACTTCCAGCAGAAACAGGGGATGGTAGGAGAGTCTGCTACTGTGCAGGCCTCTGGGTCTTCCCAGAATAGAATTCCTGGTTTGCAAAGTTTTGTGATTTTGTAATTTATATTAAATGTACTGTCTATTCTGGCACCGTAAAACAGAAGATTAGTTTACAACGATTGTCCTTTGCCCATACTTTGTCCATCAGAGTTATCTGAGAACTTATCTAGCAGTTTGCAGAGTTTTGGGTTCCAAAATCAGTACACTGCTGGGTAAGTTGCTGAATAACTTGGATGCACAAAGTATCCAACTGTGATCCTTGACATTTCTTCTTTTATTGCCTCTTTAAAGATCCTGTGCATGTGAATAATTTTCAGGTGTAACAGTATTTTTTATTGCCATTGGCTGATTTATGAAGGACAAAGCACTTTTACTTAATTGAGTTTGTGTCTTCTCTAATCTTCCCCATGTTGACGAAGATCTAAGGCAATTTGGCCTCTCGTTCATCTCACATTTATACCCCAGTGAAACAGAATGTTATGGGTGACCCCTGAAGTGTTCCTGAACACACAATTTCCCTTTAACATGAGTAAATATAAATGGGAGTGTGCTTTCGTTAATTTATAAGGATTCCAGAGTTTTCATGCAAAAATAAATAAGCAAATAACATTTTGATTTCTTGTACTTATACCTCAATTAAAGGGAAGATTATTGCTTTCTTGGTGTGTCCACATAATGTTATAATTAAGTAGACAAGAAACCACATCATATAGGCAGTTTTCTGTCCATTCCTCATTTGACCAAGGAAAGTCAGCTTTGAGTGTGGGATGCATATGAGCTGGTGAGTGTTCACAGCATGAGGGGTTAAAGTGTGTGAGGTGTGTGATCATTGCTTGAGTGATACAGAAGTATCCTTTACTCTGGTTTAAGGGGTTAACTGAGATCTACATGTAGAGATCAACCGGATCGACACATGCATTATGAAAAACAACCTTGGATACACAACAGACGCACTTACTCTGGCGTGTTGATCCAGATGATGTCCAAGTGACAATAGTAGACACACTCCTTGTCTTTGTAGGAGAAGCATGTACAGCGCCTGGGTCTTCTATGAACTGAAGTTTCTGTAATCGTCTTTTGTTTGACGGATGTGGAGAGCTCATCTGACCGGAGCTGGATGTTCTGGGCATCTCCTGGCCATGAAAATGACTTGCCTTTAATTTGCACAGAAAATGTCCATTAGAGAGGAGAGTATTGTATTTATGTTGTTTTGTATTGTATATATGGTGCAACACCTACATTTCCCAGCAGAACTTAACCAATTCATGTCCAACAACCAAATTTAGGAAGGCAGGGAAAAAACACCGGAAAACTTAAATAAAAAAACAGAAATGTACCACAGTAGCGATGAGATGTTGTAAGATTACGTGTCATTTTAATACTTTTTTTTCACATTAAAGTCTGAATGTTCTGCTGTTTTGCTAAATGCAGCAAACATTAGACGTCTGCTAGACAGATTACAGATGTCCTTCTGTCCAGGACCATACCTGCATGCCTGCGTGATGTGCAAATCAGGTTCAGTATTCAAACTAGGAAATCTTTTGGAAGAGCAAGACGGGTGCAGAAAGGGGTTTTCCTCATGTTCACACAGGTCATATTGTGTAATGCCCGAATAAGTAGACAAAATGTAGGCGTTTGCAAATCTAACATCTGGACGCTTTGTACTTTGAGACAAATGAGATTTTTGCAAAGGCAGTTTCAGAGAAGAGATTAACAGGTTAATAAAGTATCATCATTTTATTATCATTTTTATTTAATATTTTTATTTTATTATACTATTTTAAACGCCTTCCATTTATTTAACCTTTATGTTATCAATTTTATGACTTTCATGCCCTACTTCAATGCGAACATGTACTTTTTCTTTATATATGTAATTATGTAATACATTCACTGTTAAACAGCTGCATTTCTTATTATTAGCTTTATGATTTATTTTATGCCTTACTTCAGTCTTTACTTTACTCTTCTTACTTGTTTATGGATTTTATGATTTATTCTATGCCTGACTCTAATGCCTACTTATCTTACATGCTTAATTATGAATTAAAAATTAATTAATAATTCATCCACTGTAAAACACTTTGAGCTGCATTTATAAATGTGTTATAAATTTGAAGTGTACTATTACTATTATCATTATTATTATAATTATTATTTCATATCTTGTTTAAATTGGGTCAGATGCCACTTGTTCACTCATATCAGCACTGCCCACGCTGCTGATGAAGGACACTCCAGCATGCACAGGTCATACCAACGTAACGTGCACGAACCACGACCCTTACCTTCCGTGAAAACGTTGATCAAACCCAGAATCGAGCAAAGCCAGACAGCGAGAAACATCCTCGCCATGCCACGGAGCACCTCCACCCAGCGCGCGCGACGAGGTGTGTACCCGAGCAATGCACTGCCACGTGCAGCGTCCTCCCCCCTCACTGTTCTGCGGCTGGAGCGCTCTGAGTGATCCGGCACGAGCGGAGGGCAGTCTGGAGCAAACGTCTGTCCATGATAGGGGGCCCCACGAACGGTGCGGTGAGGCGCGTGCCGAAGTTCCCAAAGTATCTCGCGCCCTTTACGTGCCGTTTCTGTAGAGGTGCATGGACGCGACGGGCGACGCGCGCAAGTTCTGGCTACCTCCGCGCGCTAATTCGAACAGGTTGAGCCCCCGTAGCGGGCTTTTACACGCGAACCGCCCTCGCGTGCGTGCGTGCGTGCGCGCGATGCTGGAGGGCTGAAGCCTAAACGGCTCCCTAGGACTGTGCAACAGTACGTTTCCTGTTTACTTGTTTACTATACGTTGTTATGCTAGGCACTGTAATACAGAACTGACATACTACACTTGCAGGGAAGTGATGAAGCGAAAGTGACTATTTGCCATTGAACACCCTTGTGCTTCCTGGGCGTTAGGGACTGGCCCAGGAACCTATTTGGCCACTGCTATATGCTTTATGCCAACATGTGAGGCTAAGCTAGGACTATAAGATAATTTTTTTTTGCCATAAATGATCTTAAAATGGTAATTAACTTTACCACACTACTAAAAACATTTTCCTGCCATGTGTAGCTCCTCCCTTTTATTTCCTACAGCATTGTGGGACAATAGTGACCATCAGCACCACACTCAACAACTGAACTAGGAGTTAAATATCTATCTATCCATCCATCCATCCATCTATCCATCCATCTATCCATCTATCTATCCATCTATCATGCAAATTTTTGCATAGTTAACTACTGCTACTACAAACATGTATTACAGTAATTGTGCTGCCCTTTAACCCCATTTCCTTTCAATCTGAATCTGTCAACTGTGAACATGTCCAGGCAATGTGTCACTGACTGCTAAGCGATGCCTGGGGCAGTGTAACAGCATGAAAAAAACACTTCTCCAACCTCAGTCTAAGCTGCTGGGGCAAGAATCACTGTGGCCTTATTCGAGCAGGTCTACAGCTCTGACTAGTTCCAGCGAACAAAGCTGTACTTGAACACATGAACTACAGCAGAAAGAGGTGTTTAAAGGTGACAACTTTCAGTTTTTAAGTCACTTTTTTCGCTATAGACTCGCAATGTGACCTTTTTGTGTATAGTATTTAGTTACTTTTTAATCAAAATTTGTTTGAACTAATTGTCTAAAGTAGTTTTAGTTCACCAAATTAGATTTTTCCCTAGGGTTCCTTTGCTGTTGTCCAGTATGATGCAGTCGGTATGCTTTCAAAGAAGCTTCCCCAGCACTGTAAAATATATATCACATACTCAAAAAAACTAGTTAGAA
Source organism: Arnoldichthys spilopterus (assembly GCA_037974385.1). Taxonomy (NCBI): domain Eukaryota; kingdom Metazoa; phylum Chordata; class Actinopteri; order Characiformes; family Lepidarchidae; genus Arnoldichthys; species Arnoldichthys spilopterus. The sequence continues at coordinate 11,070 of JBBPDA010159206.1, read as the reverse complement.
TTAGTATAAAGTGTGCAACAGGAACACACTTATCATTTTCATGACCAGTGCAGTGCATTAGAAAGGGAGTGAAGTGTAATCGTATGTTTAGCCGGTGCACAAGAAATCTTCTGCTGAATGACAGTGGTGTTAGATAAAAAGCACTACTTTGTGGAATGCAGACACGTCCCAATTTTTCTTACTCCCCTTTTCTTGTGTCTAGATGTGTGTAATGTACAAGAACTCCTGCATTTGTAAGCAGAATTTACTCACTGTTTGGTCAAACGACAATTTATTACTTTGCAGGGCCAAGCAGAGAGTGGGGCAGGTGCTCAGATGAAGGCAGGGGGACACCAGGGGCAGACAACGGTGGGTGGGGTGGGTTGGGGGGGTTGGTTGGGTGTGTTGGGTCGTGGGGCTTGATTGGGGCAGTTTGTTTGAAAAATTTTGTTGGGGGGTGGGGGAGGTCAAAGGGGCAGGTACTTGAGCACCTAAAGCCACCTCCGCCCAATAGCCACCATGTGTCCGTTCCTTTGTAAATGTGCGAGTTATGGTTAAGCTTAAACAGTCTTGTGACATGGTGCGCTGTAGAGAAATTAGATTTATTGGTAATGGTAAGGACAGGAAGCATGAGTTACAATGTCTATCACAAATATAGCCCCATACATTTAGTAAAATAAGAGTTTTTTATATGTAATGTTGATGTTTTAGTGCTGACCTGCCAAACATTTCACACAACCTCCAATTTTTTTATATTTTCTATCATAACAGGGAGGTTTGATCCACATACACAAACACATGAAGTATGTAAATATCTATAGGTGTCGGGAGGCCTTCCCGGAGTCCACCTGTTTGTATCTTTTACAGTATTAACTGGTTTCATATGCTGTTTTAATAGATCAAAATTGCTTTATTGCAGTAGCTTAAGATGCTGCCTTGGCTCTGGAATGTATGTTCATGGTAGTGTGTAATACCTTGCTTTCCTACAAAACAGGAACAAATCTATACTGTGCTGACAAGAGCTGATGTGTATCAGGCCATACCTGAAACAAATGAGGAGTATACATATCCATGCAATTGTTACTTCTGGCATCACAAGTAGATTTTACTGATATCTGTAGCTTCTTTCTAGTATCACGACTGTGGGGGAAGATGACATTTTTCCCTCCTGCAGATGGACTGCTTTGAGACCACTTCAAAGAAAACATACATCCAGATTACCTATGTCTGCGCTCTCCTAACCTCAATTTCCTCCACCGTGTGAAGTCCGCCCGTATATGTCCATCACGGCCACATTCCACGGGCCTTATGTAAAGCCTGCGACACTGTGTGCATATAAACATTTGGGTCCTCGTGAAATCTATTGCTTCAACAGAAATATTATGGCGAGTTAAAGGTACTGCATTCAAGTGAGACACTGTATGCAGACTTGGGTGGGCTGCTTTTGCTTCTCGAGTGCATGCATGACATAAAATATGAGACCAGCCAGAACATTCACTTTACACACTGATTTATGGCACATCATAGAACACGATGACACATAATGTAATACTGTTATAGCCAAGATATCAAAACCAACACCTGTGTCAATACAGTAGAGATAATTTGATGATTTCCTTTCACTATGCGAGAATATTTTTCTACCAGGTGTAGTAATATGTATGGTATATATGTGTGTTTTAACTGTAATGCGAAGTGGCATTTTTACATGTCTGCACAGCATATTGTTTATGGTGGTTTTGGTTTGCAGAAGTGCGCAACATGTGATGCCATTATCTCCAACCCTTAATCAAAGCCACAAGCATTTGGCTCAGGAAATTCCATAGCATATCCAGTGGGCTGTTTTAGTGATCTGGAAAAGAGAGGAATTCCACACAAATTGAAGACAAAAAAAAGTGGAGCAGTTTTGTAAATGCTCCTCATTTCTGTGGCCTGAAGAAAACACAAGGAAACTACATGAACGTGTGTTGCATGTTTCTCCCGTTGTAAACCCACTGTTAACAGAAGCAGCACTCCCTCTCTTAGTAACACTTCTTCACGATTGCACAGACAAATGTACGTATGTAATTAAAACAAGCAGGATTTGTGTCACTGGCTGAAGCTTTGGCCTTGGCCAGACTTGGATTTATGTGTTTTTTCATTTGTTTTTTTTTTATGCTGGACTATAGTTGTGAACTATATCTAAGAACAATCTGTAATAAGGCAAAAAAAATTGATACCTAAAGAGATTTTCCCATGGTATTTCCTGGTATATTCTGATAGGAAAATAGCAGTGCCACCTTAAAAAAGCTATGGATTTATTATTTTTTAAATTTCAATATGTGGAAATATAAAGAAAACAGGAGGAAAATATGGTTAAAAATGAAGCAATGTAAAAATAAAATATAGTAAAAGTATAATGGGCTAATACTCAATCTGCTACTTGTTTCTATACATTTTACATGGTTTCTATACACAATTTGTTGTTGATTTTGTTTTACTGTGATAATGACATGCCATTATCATTTTGCCTACCCTTAGCAGATCTGCAGTCCGTCAGTTTGGTGATACTGTCATTCCTCTGTCCAGTCATCTGCTCACATTACAAGCCACATAATCTTGCTTGAACCACTCAGCAGGCTGGGAGAAGGACCTCACCACATCATCTTAGCATACAGACATTCTGGAAACAATGGCCACACTGTAATCCTGCAGTCAGTTCCCTTAATATTTAAGTGGGGAAGCTGGAGCCAATCTCAGCTGACTGCGGGCCTCAGGCGGGGTTCACCCAGGACAGGAGACCAACCCAGCACAGGGCAACACATAGACAGACAACCCTTCATACACATTCACACCTATGGGCAATTTTAGAGTATCCAATCAACCTACTTCAAGCCTTTGGACAGTGGAAGAAAACCGGAGAACCCGGAGGAAACCCATGCGAACACGGGGAGAGCTTGCAAATTCCACACAGAATGGCACCCATGGAACCCAGGACCTTCTCTCTGTGAGGCAACAGCGCACCACCGTGCTGCCCCCAGTTGAAATCTTAAAACTCTAAATTCATAAACAAATTAGGAAAAATCAAATAAAATTTTTGGATTCTCTTAAAACTATTTAGAGAAATCATAAAAGTTGTGTACTACCAGCGACTAGCATGCGTTTGTCTAACGTCCAATAAGGAAACTCACAGAAAACGTCTACAAATTAAACACATTGTAAAATCCAGTGGATATTTTTACCATAACAGATCTAAACCAAATAGCAGTGAACAGTCAGGTTGAGTTAAGCTCAGTGCATGGTTCAATAAGATAGGGACTCAAAATGCATCAACCGAATTATTGACCTTACGCTAAAGGGTTAATTGAAAGGCAACATAAATCCTTTCACTTGATAAAATATTTATCCCCGTCACTCAATGTACTTGAACGTAATTACACCTTTACATAATTAAAACTAAAAATTTTATGAATTCTTAATTACTCTATGGCAACTGATTTCCTTAAATGAACTGAGCCACCACTATTTCAAAACATACATATCATGAATTGACATACGCTCCAGTAATTTCTATGCTTTACTGCAAACACTCAGCTGATAACAGCAGTATGAGTGCTGTTACTGGAGAAAAATTGAGAACAGCTATTCTGCTGCTCCATAAGTAACAGACAACTGGCTATAAAACAATTCACTGGCTTTGTGTGAGAAATAAACAAACAAACAAACAAACAAACCAATAGTGGTTAATGCATGCCCAACAGGGGCAGTGGTAGCCTAGTGTTTAGGACCTTGCCATTGTGAACAGAAGGTTGCAAGTCCTGGCCCAGATACTGCCCACTACACTGCTCCCCGGATGCTGCTGATAGCTGCCCATTGCACCACGTGTGCATGTGTGATGGTTTAAAGAGGTCACATATGGCAGAGGTCACATATTATAGTTGTGCACTTTGTGTGTGATTGAGCATGTTTACAATGACACATTTTTTACTTCATCTAGCATTTAGGGTGAAGATAAGACAAATTAGATTTTTCTTGACAATAACTGGAGAAAATAAAAAAATAAGAGCCAATGAACAGTAACTAACATACCACTAAGAATGCTGGGTAAATCCACCTTCCAGCTGGCTTTCTAAAAGGACAGCAGACATACAACTCATAAAATTTGCGAATCAGTAAATGCATAATGAACATGGACATATTTATTTTCCCCTGAAACTGCAAATAGGGATTCACTAAATCAAAAGCTACCAGTTTCATGACGTCAAAATGAAGAAGTTGCTGAACAGGCACATTATGTTTAGCAGAATCGAACCATGTAATTTATTGCAGTGCTGGAGTTTATAGGGATCATTCTCTAATACTCATTCTCAATAAGATGTAGTTAAAAACAGAACGTGCCAGAAGTGGAAACGAAGAATCATTTTAGCTCTCTTCAGGACCAGGTTTAATGATATGTGAATGTGAAGAACGTTTACATGATGTTAAGGTTCTTTACAGATTTAAGAACATCCCAAGACCATGTGCAAAGGTTCTTCATGCTTTACAAAGGTTCACTCACATTTAATTTATAAAAAATCTTCTGAAGGTTAGGGAACCAAAAAAGGTTCTCCTGGGCATTCCGTGGAGAACCTTTCTGAGAACAGAGACAAAATTTAATGTATGGCTGAATCCAGGACCGGATTAAGGAGGTGGAGGCCCCTGGGCAGATGTGTTTTTGGGGCCCTACTTAGACAAAAATATTTTGAGAACACAAAATGTTGCAAGTGTTTTACACATCAAGTTTCATGGCTCAGAGTCACAGAGTAAAGTTAATGACTACTACACAATCCGTTAGCTTATAAGAGACAAAGTCTATGCTTAAATCTTTAACTAGTCATTGCCATACAGACAGTATAACAGCAAAGCCAGAATACAGACGACACTGCAACAATCTTTTTTAAATCGTATGAAAGACACCTCTCTCAGCACCTATTTCTCAACCGTCACACAACACTGACAAACTTCTAAACCAATCATTAATAACCCGAACAAATAAAAAACACCATCTGACCACACGTTCATTTTTTATCCAGAGTTATTTGGGTTTCTTTTGCAAAAACAAATGCTTATTAAGATTATTTTGGCTACAGCCCCGGTAAGCCCGTCCTAAAGCCCAGGCAATGCTTGATTAATATTTCAATCAAGGCTCTTTAAAGAACACTTACAGCTTTTAGGGGAACCAAAAGAGGTTCTTTTGTGGCATCACTCCAGAGAACCCTTTCTTTTTATTTTATGAGTGTAGGTCATTTCACACACGTGTGCACTCTCTGCTCATCTGGCTGTCTGTAAGATCCTTACCCAGTTTGTGGAAAGACTTCAGCAGGTCTTTCAGTGTTTGGAGGTGACTTTGGCTGGTTAACCCCACCCCACCAACTTTCTCCCCCCATGAGTGTGGTTTTCAAAGGAAGCCCCATTTATTTGGATAGAAAACATTTTGGGGTCAAAATCCAGGGGGGTTGACTCCTCTGAGGTTTGATGGCAGTGGAGATAGGTGGGGGTGGGGGACGTTAGAAGGGTGTTGTCTTTAAAGTCAGCTTGTACATCTTAGGAAAACACATGCGCACACACACACACACACAAACACATGAAGAAACACACAGACAAACACACAGACATGCTTAACAGTGCAAGAAAATGGCACCCAAAATAAACACCAATTCAAAACCTTAATGTTCCTATAATGGAATCCCATTTACGGTGCTTCGCTAATGACATAATCTGTTGTTTGCTTTATGAGGAAATATAAGCAAAAGTTGCAGTGAATCAAAGAGACTATATGGAAAACAACATGCATAACGGTCATGTAGTACCACAGTAAGCATGTGCACTTTTTCCACTACATCTCAGAGCAGACGGAGTGCTGTAATAGTAATACTCTTGGGATAATGTTCCATTTAAAATGGTAATGGCTTTAGATTGATCTAAAAACAGTAACAACAAACTAAACCCCTCCATCCATCTTTCCCCTCCACTCTGTATTTCATATTTTGCAACATTCAGTCTCATGGAACTAGCATATTTCACTGAACTGCATTCTCTTGCCAGGTGCTGATGAAGAATAGAAAATGATGCATCACCACTGAACATCTTTCCTCCAAAATTGCAACATCATCTTTGCTTTATTAGAAAAAAGGGATTTCTTGCACTATGCAAATACTCTTCAGATTTTAAAATGTATTGTTAAAGGTAAAACAGCTCATGTATGGTAACCAAACAACATGCTTTCACTGATTTTTGTGATGTCACAAAAACAAACACATTCATCTATTTAGCCCCCAACGGTTTAGCTCCACCCACTCGCATTAATGGTGTGTTTCAGGCCTTCTGCTTTCTGAGCAAGGCACAATGCAGGGCCTCCAATGGGTTATACATGTCTTCAATGCACAGTAATAAGAACAATGTGTTTAATTCTAAGCAACACAATGAATTCTGACTGTTTTGGGTATTAAAATTTCCCTCACGATCAATAAACATAAAATATTATAAATACTTTAGGGAAAAAAGGAAGAAAAGAAAAAAAACTTAATATAGGCCCTTTAGAAACTTAACTAAATAAATGGGCCTTTTATTTTCACAGTCTGTTAAAACTGTTGCCTTGTACCTGTTAGTTCCTCATACGTCCCAAACTGTTGCTTTTTGGGAAATTTAAAAAAACAAACAAACAAACTGTTTTTAAAACTACTGAATACTGAGGTGTTAAAGTTTGGTTTTGTGTCTTTATTAGAACAACTACATGAGAGCCAGTAGGTACTTCGTATATCAACATCCAAAAAACTCCACGCTGATAATCAGCACTTACATTAAAATGTATTAACCTTGTAATACCTTTTTTAAAAATTTACACCAACTACTTATGCCCTGTGAGCGCTGATGTGATAAGTGACCATTAAGCAGTGAATAATCAAGTGAACAAGTGAACACTTCTTTCTATAATCCCAATGTTGACATAAAAGCTAATTTTGATAAACACATACTGCTGTGTTTTAATTGATTTAGGCTGAAACTATTTACTTCAGATAAAATGACCTAATCGCTTCAGCTCTGTGGTGCACTGCACTTCTTTAAGATGAAGGTGGGTGGAGTTATGAGGATTAACTGACAGTTTGAACATCCAATGTAGTTGAGAGATTTGTTCAGAAGCTCTACTTAACCATTTTCATTGCTTAAATATTTGTAAAACCCCTAGACAGACATAAAGGGTGAACAATAGTATCCATTTATGAAAAAAATAAAACATCTATCCAAATATGGAGATATGAGCTTTGCACCCAAAAGCGAGACCCTGTTCCTTTGGCCAAGCGTGCCACCAGTGCTAGTTCATAGCTTTCAAAGTTTAATCTAGAAGTTTCTCAACAATAGTCAGTGATGCCCTTTCAACTAATGCAGAGATATTGTTGTTTTGCTACACATACAGTAAAAAACTGCATGTAATTACATAATTTCATAATACTTAATATACTTAAACAATAAATTACATTTACATTTGATTTACACTGAATTAAAATATTTGCAGTTCTGAATTGTTTTTTCCACTCATTCATTTTCAAGCCGTTCATCCTAGACTGGGTTGTGCTTGGGCTTATCCAATAATTTGCAGAGAAACGCCCTGGATAAGTCGACAGTCCATAGGATGGCAGACACTCAGACAAACGCAGTCACACCTAGGAAATAAACCAGAGCTTCTGGTGGAAGCCCATAGAAACCCCACAGATTAAGAGCCCAAGCCATTGCATGGACATCTCCTGTTTACCTGAATAGCATGTCTTTCATGCAGACACAGGGAGAACATGCAAACGTTACACAGAAAGAAGTTCAGTGCTTGGACATGAGCACAGCACTGATTAAAAGTTTCTCGGCTTATTTCAATGAGCAATTAGTGAGAAAGAACATATACGTGCAAGTGCCCTGGGTTAATACTGCAGAGTGAAGGTTTTGTAAATGAGATTCTAGTATTCAAATTGTACATAGCTGTGGTGGGCAGCCAGAAAGTGGGTCTAACCACTGGAATGAGTCCAAGAACCCAGAAACTCTTTTAGGCCAAGACTAGCACATTAATATAGATTTGGAGCTTGTCATTCTGGGTCTACAGTGTACAGATCTGCGTACTGTTAGATGTGGTAGGTTCCATTCAGACGAAAGAAAGACAACAATGGTGGGTTTTTGATTGCAGTTTTTTCAGCTTTGAAAAATCAGAGCGAGGCATTATTTCTTCTGTATGAACGTGATGACATGTCACAGTGTCATGATGGATGGATGTAACAGAGCCTCTTTCAAATCACAAAACACCAAGTGTGTGGTAATACTGGCAGATCTCATTTTTCCACTTTAGAGACATTGAAGTGGTAATAAAAAGAGATTTTTTTGACCTTCTCTGCTGTATTTAAGGCAGAACAAGAAAGTCAACTCTCTTCTTTAGATTTAAAATAACTGCTTTAATGTTTGGATCTAGTTCACAGTTGTTTTTCTCAAAAATCTGAGCTAAACACATCTCTCTTTTGCAGCACACACAACACAACATGTAATGAGGAAAACAGCGGGTTTTATCACCTACACATTTCTGCTGAGGCCTAATTTATACCCTACAGGTGTAGCCATGATTTTAAATGCAGACTCCACTATACAACATCCTACCAGCACGGTTCTCTTTTTAAGAGAAACCTAACACATTCCATTGCTATTTATTTACAGTTTATTTGTTTGTCGGTTTGGCACTGTTATGACATCATTGAACTCAGGGAATTTCATCGGAATTCTTTCTTTTATTATTTTTTTCTTGCTATTATAAATAATATAATAATCTTTTATGTCTATAATGCTTTTTACAATTGACAATTTCACAAAACATCCTGCTCTAGTCAACACCAGATAGCAATAAGAATGAAAGAAAATCAAAAAAAGATTAACGCCCCATTCTTTCTTTGTTTCTTTCTTTGTAATGTATAGTTCTTCCTATAAATTTCCCTCTGTAACAAATTCTCTAGGCTGATTTTAGAATGGCATTTGCATTCTGTGAAAAAAAAAAGCCTCTAGAAATGGTTGTAACCTAATTGCCAAAGCCTTGAAACTTTTTGGACTGTTCATGTGAAGCTTTCTAAAGTCATTTGAACATCTGTGCGAATCACTGTTTCTGCTATGCAAATTGTTTTACACTGTAAATTTTGGGTCCTCATGAAGTTTTCCTTGAAACTGGGTGTGGTGTAAATATAAACATTATTTACCTTTGTCCAGCCAATTCCTTTTTCTAATGCTTCATCTAAGTCACTGAGTTAGGTCAGGGGGACCTGAGATCTATGGTCTAGAGTTCCAAAGTTTGTCCTTTGAGTTTAATTACAAAGTCATTTTTCAAGTGATGATTCCGAATGAAATTCCTCAGTTTCTACAGACTTTCCTTAAAAAGGCAATGTCACGCTGACGCCCAGAACAACTAGTAATTCAGGTTACTGTTAGATAAACACATTCTTGGGGCACTAATAGCACAGACATATTTCATCTCTTAGGAGTGAGACACTGAAAATGTCAGTTCAGTCTTATGAATGAGTCATCCAGCTCAGGAGTGTCCAGTCTTTTGCACAATGAGCTGCTGTGGCTGCAGTTTAACCGGGAAGGAATAACCACGACTGCTCAGCATAATCCAGGTTTCATTTCTAACCATGTTAGAGAACATCTGACCCTACTTGCTTAGTCAAACAGTGTTGGTCTTCAAAACAAATTGGTCAGATGAGCCTGGGAGGAAAGTCTGCTGCAGTCGGTCAGTTTTGGCTCTACCCCAGATCTAGCGTATGTAGTGAAAATCAAAAACCTTTAACATCTATTATAGTCAACATAAATCATATCTTATAACCCATTTTCCTTCTGTACTGTGATTTTTCAGTGAAACACATTGTCAGAGTATCTGTGATGTGTGAGGAGGGTGAAAGCTATATTATTGATTAATATAACATGCATTTATAATGAAATTAGGATAATTTATACTTATTAGTTCACCATTAGTCTATAATTTATTAAAATACTAGAAGACATTTTACAGTAGGTGCAAGCAAAAGCCTGTAAACCTGAATCAAAGATGACAGCAAACAAGACTTTTCATTTAAATGGTAAGACATGACGAGACATGCTTAATATGAGTAGGGACACTAACTAGGAAGATTAAAAGGCCAGTTTTCACCCCCAAAAAATGGCTCAACCCAGTCTGCTACTACCTCTGTGTTTTAAAACAGTAACAACTGTGTTTTAGAATAGAAATGTAGTGCAGTGTTTATATAGAAAACACACATATGCACTTGCTAAGACTGGTCTAAAAAGTGTTGAAATAATGTATAGAAATTAAGCTGCTAATTTAGAATTATTTTTATTTTGTCACAAAAACAAAAACAAATATATGTGACTTTTCAGCTTACAGCAGTTTAGCTCCACCCCTTCACGATGAATTTACAAGGAGCCTGGACTGCTTTTTAAAATGTGGCAAACAGGGCTGCCAATCAGAAAACCTTGAAGACACAGGCTAGAAAAGAGCTTGTTTGAAAAATAAGCTGGAAAACTTTCAACAATAAAAACCCACACACACACACACACACCATACGTTTTATATTGACCACAAAAATGTGAATGTAGACCTGCAGATCTATTGTACCGTGAGTGCATCTTGAAAGCCTTAGTCCTTGGCTCTGCCCTGGTTCTTGACAGTCTTTAAGTAATCTCAGTCAGGGTCTTGGCTTAATGGGGTTAGTCACTGACCAAGTCCGGATATAAAACGTTGCGATGCTGAATACCACTTGTGATTTAGTTGGGATGTGTGGGATATATGGTGCTTTGGGGGTCAAAGTGAGCCACCATCAGGGGCTCCATGTCAATTTCATGCCTGAAGTGAATGCTCAGAGGGGTCAAAGGGGACACACTCTTCCTGACTCCTGCCAAGGAGCCGTCATGCTCTGCACAATTAATCTCGGAATGAGCGCGCACGCACACACACACACACACGCACACACACACACACACACACACACACACACATTGTTTTTATACAATGTCAGGACGCGAGGTTCATGGAGATGTTCCATATGTCTCCAAAATGTT
>JBBPDA010159151.1:0-18620 GCA_037974385.1 Arnoldichthys spilopterus | reverse complement strand
TATATATGCGCCTGCCATTAAGATATAAAAAATAAATTGCTTAATGCTCAAGCTTACTTCTCAGCCATTGAGTCCACTTACCGAGCCACTCGGTCATGTCCTCCTGAAACAAAGTAGTAACCGTATGGAGAGAACTGAGTGTCCCACACTGGGTAGTTGTGTCCCTTATATGCAACCAAACAGGTGAAGGTCAGTAAGCTCCACAGTCTGACTGTACCATCTTCAGAGCTTGACAAAAGGTAGTTCCTGTGGCACAAATGAACGAGCTTAAATCAAGACATCCTGAATGAGCCCAAATTTGTCCAAAACTTGAGTAAACAATTGCTATTTATTTGCCAGGTTTTAAAACATGTCATATCGTTTACCACATAAGTCACATTTGTGCTTCATTCCACCTCAATATGTTTACTTCAGCAAATGACTATAATTGCAGATTAAAATGTTTAGAAGCATGCTCAAGGATGTGTACTTATTTTTACTTAGAAAATCAATAAAACATGACATTTGATCAGTGCACCCAAACGGCTGCTAGCAACTACCTACTGCTATGACTTCACACAACATTCATGCTAAGTAGAATCTGAACACTAGCGACTATTACCGCTTCATTGCGAACTGGCAATTTCTGTCAGTGTTAGGATGCACATCTATTAAGTTTTAACCCAGTGTAGTCTACTCCCCATGAAATGAAAGTGACTATTTGTCATTGTGAACACACTTAGCACCACAACGAAATGTGACCTCTGCATTTAACCAATCACATATGGAGCACCAGGGAGCAATCAACAGCGCTCGGGGAGCAGTGTAGTGGGACAGTACTTGGCTTAAGGGTAGCTCAGTGGTGCCCGGGCCACGACCTGAACCTGCGACAATCAGTTCAAAAGGGCAAGGTCCTAACCACTAGGCCTTCACTGCCCCCAAGAAGTGGTACATGAGGCATAAACTAGCTGCATTTTCTCTGCATATAAATACATTTCATTCAACTAGAGATTTTATGGATTTAAATGTGAAACCACATCTTTAATAATAAACGTTATTTGTAGAGCACTTTTCATAGAGAAAATGCAGCTCAAAGTGCTTAAAAGTAAATAAATTGCATGAAAATACAAAAACGTTACCAAAATCAGTATAGCAGAATAAAATTATAATCATCTTTAACCTGTCAGGGCTGAAGCTGACACCATACACCGGTCCACTGTGGCCGTACAGGATCTTGGACTCGCTGGCTGTTTTCTCATCCATTATTCTTTCCAGGACGTCATCTGACTCCTTGTCTATCAGACTAAGATCTGGAAAAGAGACATTTAAATGGCAGTATTATCTTGGGAGTGGTTCATAATCATAAACACAGATTTCACCTATTCTGTGGATATGGGATTTAGCAGAACCCAAACACCGAAGCAATGAGACACTGCTACTCTTTTATATGCACTCATTAAAACCGGCACTGATCGACTCGAGAAAGTACAGTGATTTTGGATTAGCTTGGTCAGATGCTTGCATATCACTAAAGCTCTTGAATGGTTTTCAATTAGACGCAAAAAAGCTGACGCTGTACATTAATGTATGGCTTGTTTCATAAACACATAAAATGTATTAAACACAGACACATATACAAAACCCCCCCCACAAAATTACAACATGGAATCCAGATCAATGTAAGGCAGTGATCTGGCCAGTGTTTAGACTGAAAAGCTAACCTGCTGCTGATTTGACTTTGCGCAGTTTTTTGGGTGTGACGCTCCATACGCGTACTGTGGAATCTGCAAACCCCCCTGCTATCAGACTGGAGTCATCGGTTACGTCCACTGCGGTCAGACCCTAAGGAGCACAGTTAAGTCGTTGTTCAGTTCAAAAGGTTTTTGAAAAACTGCAGTAAAAATGCAATTCCATTTCTTCACATTTCACACTCCATTCTGGATAGAACTCCATATAGATCGATAGATATAGATTAAAACTTTATTAATCCCTTGGGAAGTTTCCTCCAGGAAATTTCCAAGCAACAGTACACCGGCATAGATGTAAAAAGGTTAGAAATGAAAAAAAGGAATGAATAAATGAAATTGAAATGAATAAATACGAATAAATAAAAAGAAATGAATAAGACAAAAAATAATAAATATATAAATATATAAGAAAAAATATGAATGGTTAAGTGTAAAAAGTGTAAAAATAGCAGCAGTCATGCGGAGTAATGATAAATATTTGTGGGATGAAAAACAACACAGAGTAATACATATTTGTAGGATGGTAGCAAAAATAAGTGATGGTAAGTCATTATTATTGCACAATAGATAATTATAGTAATTATTGTACAGGTAATAAGTCATTTTAAGGAATTGTAATTAATTATTGCACAGGCTACTTGCACAGTTATGTAGTCTATTGCATAATAGCAAGCAGTCCAATATGTTCTTCCAAGGGCCACTACGAAGACCACAGCACCACTAAAGAAACATATTTGTCAATACAGGAGCTGGTGGGGTCGACTGACCCTGAATCTGAATCAAACATTCACTCACAATAAATCTACTTTGGTCCGATGTTGTAATATGCTCTGGCCCCATACAGATGCGGCGTGGCGACATTGCTTACAGCAGGCTGTGGCCACTACCTTATTTCTGGCTCTTAAGTTTGTATCCCACTCACTCCTATGGAGGTGAGTCCCTATGGACAGCCCTATGCTCCACAGAACTGATTGAAAGTCATCGTGGCACCTGTACACAAGGAAGTGCTGCTTCCTCTTTAAAATGAGATTAGCATCTTATTTTTTCTTTTCTTTGGTCTATTATTGCTATCCGGGGTCGACCACAGGAAAATGGGTTCCCCTTCTGAGCCTTGGTTCTGTCCAAGGTTTCTTCCTACATCTTAGGGAGTTTTTACCTAGCCTTTGGCTCATTAGGGGTTCGGACCCAGATTCTGTAAAACTGCTTTGTGACAATGACAATTGTAAAAAACAACGCTGTAGAAATAAAACTGACTTGATTGAATCCCATGAAAATTGATCTTACCTGATAAGCATTGAGGAATGTATAGAAGCATATAGAAGGCAACATTTCTGGAGTTAGCCGGATCCTCTTGGTGGCCTCTTTCATGTACATAATTTTGTCCAACTTATCAGAGTCTTTCAGTTCTGGAAGAGGAACCCTATCCATCACAGAAGATTAAAAAAACTACATAAAGGCACAACAAAACCTTATACGTCTAAACAAGATTGTCTGAGCTTCACACAAACTGCCTCTTTATTACATAAAAGACCACGATAGCTAGCACAGATGAGACAGTGTTGGTTGACAGAATGCAATAATGTGACGTTTCATTCATACCTATTTTGCTGCGGGGCATTAGGATCCTGTTTCTTGCTTTTTGAGCCCATGCTGTCCTTCTTCGGCTTCTTCTTCTTGGGTTTGCCTTCTTCATTCTCCGCCTCCTCGTCCTCATCGTCCAGCGGGACCTCGATCTCTGGCTCCTTCAGCAGTCCATAGAACACCTGCAGCCATGCCACAAACAACACAGCAGTTATTATATTTAAACTCAAACATATAACAGTATTGTGAAATCGCCAAACTATTCTTTCCCCGCTTTTGCAGAAAGTTGTGCTCATTCACCTTGGTCTTATTGGCCTCCCGTCTGGCTTCTCCAGCCAAGCTGCCAGACATACTGTCAATCTGGCTCTTGCTGCGTGGCATGCCATCAAAGATGTCAATGTATAGATGCTCTTGAATGATATTCCAGATCTGATTGTTCTGACGCTCCTGGAGGTGCCTCTTCAGCAGCTGGTAAGAGTCACGGGAGATGCGCAGAACGAAGCGGCTTGTGCGGAAGTCCAGCAGCGTCTCGTTGCCCTTCATGTGCTCCTTCTTGGTCAGGCCCGACAGCACGCACAAGTCATCATGGTAGTAACATTCCTGGTCCCCACTGAACCTGAGTAGAGAATGCAGCTTGACTTAGAAGCACAAGACCAACTTCTGGACACCAATTAAAGAAATGTTCCAACAACAAAATAATTGCTAATAAATATGACCCTATACAATTTTTGCACAATACCTCAGAGTTGATTAGGGGAACCGAAATAAACAACTATATAATGACAAAATATATTTGGTCATTTTCATTTGTGGAAATGATATAATATTACAGAGTTCTGAGCAGCAACCAGGCATCAAAAATTATTAGAATGGAAAAGGTTATAAAACTTCTCTAAATAGTTTAGACTGCATCAAACCACCATCAGACGGACTGTACAAATAGGAGACATTTCAGACCATTTCCCTCTCCAATAGTGCTTGTTCAACAAAGATCACGCCAAGAGCAAGGCTTGTAATGGTTTGCTAGGTTACAAAGTCCAGAGAATCCAGAGGAACTTCTAGGCAACTCATGGCCTCTCTCACAGTGGGTAATGTTAATGTTCAGGAGTCCATCATCAGAACACTACTTAACAATAGTGAGCATGAAAGATCTGAAAGGACAAAGCCACTGAACGTTTCTCCCCATCTGTAGTTTGCTAAAGTTCACACTGACAAACCAAAGGGCTCTTGAAAAAACGTTTTGTTGAACGATGATACCAAATGAACATTTTGGTTTAACTGAGAAGTGAAATGCTTGGAGAATGGAAAGCACTGCATTCCAGCATAAGGGTGTGATCAAATTTGTGAAACATGGTGGTGATAGTATCATGGTTTGGCCCTGTTTGGGTCAGCAAACATCTGGGCCAGGACAGGCGGTCATTACTGATCGAACGATGAATTCTGAATTATACTAGCAAAAGCTAAAGGATTTCATTCCATGCACTGAATCAGGGTAACAACCTTAAGCACTCAAGCCGTCCTAACACAACATGGTTACAGGAGATTAAATTATATTTTGAAATGGCCAAGTTAAAGTACTACCTGAAGCGACCAGTTCATCTGAGAAAACACACTAACATCCAAAAGTTGAAGCTGTACAGATGAATGGACTAAAATTTGTCCAAACGAAACTTTTTTCCATGCAAATATTACATTCAGGACTGACCTTCAGTTGCTGGAAATGTTTTGTTTGCTACTGCTACAAAAATAGATCACAACAGAAGCTGAAAGCAACTTTTCCCACTCACAGATATGTAATACTGGATCATGTTCCTCAATAAATTACCAAGAACAACATTGTCTAATTTTCTAAATGAGTTCTCTTTTTATCTACTTTTAGAACTTACTAGAAAAATAGAAACTTCTGAAGGGGCTGAATTCACCAACTTAATAGGCTAGGGGTTAGTTAGAGCCTAAAGACTTTTGTTAAAGAAATGTGTTGAAGTTCACACTATACATTTTGTGACTTGCAAAAAAACTAATCTTCTGAACACTATCTATTAACTTAAACAGGAACATAATGAACAAATACTCAAGGACTCAAATCATTCGGGCCAGTTTTGTGAGACTACGGGTACCACTTAGTTAATCCCTACTCTAACAAACCCAGTCTACTAAACAAACAAGGATCTTTTTCATGAGCTGATGAGTTGAATCATGTGAATTAATCTGACATGTGAATATATTCAATGTGTCTTAAACACTCATCATGACTTACTTCTCAAAAAAAACCTTTGCTTCACTTTCATTGTTGTTGTAGACCAGCTCTAGGTACATGTGCACAAAGAGTGGATAGAAGAGCTGTGACAGCTCAGCCCTGTGACAGTCCAGCACTGACTCAATGAACTTCTTCAATCCACTGTAGTAGGTCTGGTACAAGGACGGGTCACCTTGCTGGCTGTATGCTGAAAGAACCACACTGACGTCCGGTTGATTCTCTCCACCTACAGACAACACAGTAGACAGAAAGACAGAAGAAATGAAATACCTTTTTCACAACCTGTTTAACAGCAGCACCCAACGGCTAATTTTGCAGTTTCCAGCATTTCCACAAGCTAAGGAAAGACTTCGGCTTTCTAGAGTAGCCATGGCAGACCACCAACACCCAGTGCTTGTAGTCAGACAGTACTTGCTTACTTCCACGTTTTGCTCTTTGGAGTCGCGTGACTTACTTCCACACTGCCATTCCTTACCACAACCACAGTCTTTTCTGTAAACGAATACTAACAGTTTGTTTACCTATCTATGATCTTACTCTTGTTCTTAGCTTTTAGCCTGCTAAAACACATCAACATAGTGGGCAGTTGTAGCCTAGTGGTTAGGACCTTGCCCTTGTAAACAGAACCTCGCGGGTTCAAGTCCCAACCCAAGAAACACTGAGGAACCCTTGAGCAACCTACCGTCCCACTACACTGTTCCCTGTGTGCTTCTCATAGCTGCCCACTGCTCCACATGTGCGATGGGTGAAATGCAGAGGCCACATTTTGTTGTGGTGCACTTTGTGTGTGATTGAGTGCGATCACAATGGCAAATAAGTCACTTTCTTCACTTCCAACATGCCTGTAAAGGAGAGTAACTGTGCGATATATTGTCAGTACCATATAATGCTACTGGCATCGCTGCAATTATGATCTTCAGTTGTAACGATACTGATGGATTACAGTAAATATATCGGACGCGTCTGTTTTGTGGAATACGGCTATTTTTATTCTGTTCTATGCGTTATTCTCATCAAACCCAGGACCTGCTGTTGAACTGGGATGTGTGTCATTGTTGAGCGTGAACTACATTAAAGTAAACCAATGCCTTTTCTTTCTATAAAGTCTGACAGTTATAATGTGAAGCAGTAGCACAGACAGCATGCGGCGTTTGTTAATGCTTTATTAACGCTTAATAAACACAGTGATGATTAAAAACTGCGGCCCTGCTCTTTTTTTAAGAGTTTTACATATTTCTCGCTTTTTCATTGACTATTATTGAATTTTTCGAAATAATACCTTACTCAGTTCATGCCTCTGAATTAGCCCTCTTGTCCTGTTAGTGGTTAGCCTAAGAAAGTGCACTGTTTTACCAAAAAATGAACTTTAAATACTGCATCTCGTGCTCCGAGGTTAATTCAGGCGCCAACGTGCCAAAACAAGCAGCATCACATATTTCCGCGCTGTCGGTGCCGGTGTTTTTGAAGCGATCTCTGTCTATTTTACCTCCATTTCGCCTTTAAAACCCACCTTTAGCTGGTGCCGTGGTTGCACTGCTCTGGGAGGCTCCAGCAACACGGCTAAGGAGAGAGTTCGTGTCCCCAGCTTCAGCGCTGCCCGCGGCGGCTCCTCCGCCTCCTGCAGCCTCGCTCCCCACACCGTCGTCCGGCTCGTCCGCCAGTCCCGCCTCCCGACGCAGCGCGTCCACGGACTCGATGAGCTTGTTTCTCTTGAGAAACTGCAGTACGGCCAAGAGGGTCTGCTGCTCCTCCGGCTTGGAGGCCTGTGGTGCGGCCGGCGCCGAGGAGCCATCGCTCAGGAGCTCGGGTTGCGGCTCCTTCTCGCTCTCCAGCTCGCTCCCTCCGTCCTGCACGGCCGCCATTTTCTCCCCGGGCGCGGAAACTACTGGCGACGTAGCGACTCGCGACGGAGTCGTTTCTTTTGAACAGGTTCATTTTCAATGGATCAGTGGAACCGATTCACTGCTAACTCCATTGCTAGCACCCACAAGGGTGGACGACACATCTCATCATATTGATTATTAATACAGTGCTAAAGCTGTTATCCTGATATCATAACCGATACTTTAAAAAATCTTAAAGTACATGTAAAACGAACATTCTGTGAGGTTCCAATAGTATGTGTTGACATAAAAAAGTATAACATTCTAATGTTTTAACTTTAAATAAACTATTATATAATAATATTTAATATTATACATTATTTAAAGGTAGTATTTTTTATTCTGATTTTTTATATCATAATTATGACTTGCTACCTATAAATTGTAATTTATGTTTTCATAATATTGACAAAAAAATTAAGTAATAATAATTTTCATAACTGTGCATTTATTTTAATAAAGAGAAACTAGTATTTTCATGCAAAAAATTTTTTGCAATTCAATCTTTCATGGATTATTTTAGCCAACGATCCGATACATTTCCGAATTCTTCAAATTTGCGGATTCGATTGGCTGATTCGGTTCGATTCTGTTGTCTGCAATCCGTATAAAATATAAAATTTGATTTTTACACAGTCTGCTATGGTTCAATGAAGTTACACATGCAACAAATTATAATGTCAACATTTTATTATTAAAGGTCAAATTCAGCTGTGTAGTCACAATCAAATGTACTTCTCAGTACAAAAACACTACACACAATGAAAAAAATTAATTGTAGTGTGAAAACACACATTGATTTGTTGTTTCACGTTGATACATAAGACTGTGTGCTGTTTTGGTTGAACAGCAGATCATACAGATCGATTCACTGTTACACCCCTAGTGGACATTTGACCCAATGGACATTTATGAGCATTCATGTCAAACTATGATCCTTATGCGCCACAGCACTGTGGAGATGAGGGTCGTCTCTCATCTTACTGCCTAACTTCAGCCCATGATGAGCTGAAGAGTAAAATTACTTGGGTTTAATGAGGCGGAACTGAAGTTTGCAGTATTGTAGCTCATCAGAACTAGAATCTGACACTTGTGCTACTTACACACTTGACTTTATTGCCTCCCAAGGGGTAATCTGGTTTGCATCTTCAGTAGTTTACACAAGATTTAAACAAAAACATATAGCACCACACATACATTACACATCACAGCCACTGCTCCCCCATTCAAAACTATAGCCTAGGGCAGGGGGTGCCCAATTCTGGTCCTAGGGGGCCAGTGTCCAGCACAGATTGGTATTTCCCCTCCTCAAACACACTTACTAAACCTGGCAATTAGAAGATGAGTTAACACTAAACTATACCAGACACAGGCCCAACAGCACCAACATTGGGGTATAAAATTTGCTATACAGGTGTATAATTGCTTAGGCTGAAGGCCTTGGTCTGAGAAAACCAAGGAACACTTAAGAGGGTTTGGTTCTTCCAGCAGATCATTTGAACCACTGACCTAATAGGAGAATTTCAAGCTCAGATAGCATGCAGTGGTCAGACTAGCTTAGACTTTCCAGAAAAGCTGCTTCTTACATATGTATGAAAGCTGCACCTGCACCAGAGATTTCATCTGTTACTTTAACAAAGCTCCTCAGTCTGTTTCTATTAGTCAAGCTGAAGTTCTCTTACCAAGCCCACCATACCATACACTTCACGAAGTCTGAGCTGCCAGCAGATCCTCTCTGCTTTCAGTCATAGGCTCTTTATGCTCCTGTGGTCTGGCAGGAGGTACAGGCGTATCCAGAACCATATCAGTGGGTTCAGGGACAGTTTCTACCCAGAAGCCATCAGGCTACTGAACAGCTGAACACTGCTCACTGTGATAACAACAATTATTTAAAAAACAACAACACACTTTTTAGATTTAGAGTGCTATCTTATTTCTGTGTATTATTTTTTTTACTATTTTCCCCCTACTTTTATTACTTTGTGGATATTAAATATTTATTTTACTGCACAACTGACAAATAAGGAGGCTTTGAGTCCAGTAATTTCATTACTGGTAATTATCGAGTCAAGTCAAGTCAAGTTGGCTTTTATTGTCATTTCAACCATATACAGTTCACACAGTACACAGTGAAACGAAACAACGTTTCTCCAGGACCACGGTGCTACATGAAACACAGGGCCACAAACACTACACAACTGACAACATAAAGTGCATTGTGTGCAAAGATGTGCAAGCATTGCAGGACAGTGCAAAGACAGACATGTACAAACAAAGACAGTGCAAACTTCAGTACAGATTGAAGACTTCAGGTAAAATTCTAATAAATTCTTTTGCAGCCACGTTATAACACACTAAAAGCAACATCATTAAATTTGCCTTTTTTCTGTTCTGGGCAGCAGGTGGTTCCCTTTACTGTTGTGGGCATGAGCTCTACCATTGCTTAAGGACAATAGAAACACAAGGACAGACAGAGAGGGGCTTTATACTACAGCACACCCCAAAGACATACACAGTCTCAGCGCTTTTACAGCTACTTTAAATTCTCAGAACATCAAGGCTAATATTTTTCAAATAGTGCTTAGTTTGATTAACAGGTATATTCAAGAACATCTTTTCATTTAAACATGTACATTTACAGTGGTGCTCGAAAGTTTGTGAACCCTTTAGAATTTTCGTATAGTTCTACACAAGATTTTCACACAAGTCCTAAAAGTAGATAGAGAACCCACTTAGACAGAGACATAAAAATTATACTGTTATACTCATTATTACTATGACCGTGAGTCAAATAAGAGACACCTACCATTCTAGGTGACCTAGAAGTTGACTTGGCAATAAAGGACTCGTTGAATCAGTTCAATTCACTGAACAATCAATTTGATAGAGTCGGTTCAGTAGAATGAATCGAATTGAAATACAACAGGCGGAAACGCGAGCGTACGTGAGGACGTACAGGGGACGTAGAACCGACAAAGAATGCGTACAAAGTCATTGGTTGACACCCCCCCCCCCCCCTATTTATTTATGTATCTATGTATCTATTCATTTACTTATTTATTTAGAACTGTTTTATTTTGGAAGAAAAATATTTTAATAAGCAGATTCGAGTCTTCTCGCTTAATATATTGATGTAAGTTTGCTCAACTCTTTGAATGACTTCAAATGCAAAAATAATTAATAGTGAATATTGGTGAACATGGGAATATTTTGTGGATTCCGCCTTCATTTATGAAACATTTCAACAAACATCGCTGCATATTAAAAAAAAAATTAAAATGATCTAAAAATAATTTATTTTAATAATTTTTAAAAATAATCTCATATTAGACACCCAACAAAGAAAAACCAAAATTATATAACACAAAGAAGATGTACTGTAATTTATCACTTTTGTTCTTTGATTATTTTAGTCTTGATTCTTTTATTATTTTATTTAAGAGAAACTTCACTTAGAAACATGAGTATAAAACAGCCACTGTTGAGTTGAGTTCAGCTTAAAGTTACATGAATAAAATACTGATAAACAAACGATAAAGTAATATATAAATGAATAATTTCACGAGAGCCTGAAAATCAGATAGCTGGTTTGAACCTATGTAATTCCATTTCTTTTCTGACCCATAAAACTGGAAGGTTCAGTAGAAGCAACGCCGCCTCGACACTAGAGGTCGCGTTTTAGCTTCTTGCGCCCCTGCCTAGTTAGTTCCCAGTGTCCAAAATCTGGCTATAGAGTCTCCGCCCATTTCCTGGCGACTCAGCTTCTTATTGGCTCATCCAACTATACGTCACTAAGTGCGTACACAACGCCGAATTCCCGTAAGCGCTCGTTTAGGCTGTGATGTGTTTCTTTAAGGACCAGTCACTCGTTTACGCAAACGACGCTGTTCTCTTTCCGTAACTAAAAAAAAAAACGGAACCAGCAGTGCAGCCGAGTCCATGGTGTCGGTACATCTGTATTCATTTCAACGAACCGATTCTTTCTGATTTCTGATTCCTTCGAACATCATGAATGGCAAATAAAACACTGCTGTTCGTATTAAAATAATATATTGTTGTTATTTGTATAGTTACTACGTGGTATTAGACGCAGCCCAGTTCAGCCTTCATCTGATGCTGTTCATGTACAGTGACTAAATACGTGTGCTCAGATGGCCAGACTGAGAAATCACAAACGCAGTGTTAGTGCATTACAAAATATAATAAAAGTGTTACTATTTGAATGGTACAAAGAACATTATGCAACCATTTTTGTTCACACAGAAAAGATGCAATCGGGCTTTTGAATCAGTTCAACCGGTTTATTAAAAGAACCGATTCATTTTGGTGAGTCGATACGTCGCTACACCGCAGGGGAGTCGAACAGCGGCTGACCTGAGCGAATCCAAGACTCCCGGAGGAGCAACTTTGGTCCACAGATGAGATTTATCATTAGCCGCGTTTCTCTGTTTATGGGGTAGCTGGAGCTGGGAAAGGTTTTTTTTAACAGGTTTATCCCACGGCTGGGTGCCCCCCGTTGTATCCGTTGTAAATGCGGGGCACAGCTGAGTAAGGCAGGCGCCATGGCCAGCGGTCGGAGGAGCGTGGAGCCTCTCTCGGTCTCAGCACAGCCAGCTCGCCTCGTTTGAAGAAGATTAGCTGTGAAAGTTTTTTCGGCGCAAACTAAACGCCAACAACTAGCCTGACAAACTCGAACGCGTCCCGTTTTTTTCTCTATCCGGCACTTAGCTGTCCGTTAAATCCCATAAGCGAGCGTAGAGCTAGCAGGCTAATTCGCTCCCGTTGCTCGCTGCTGCTAGTAGCTAGCTAGCTGGCTAATTCAGTCGGGACGGATTTTTTGTTGGGCGATTTCGGGATATTTTTTTCCCTTCTGGTATCTATTCTTGTCGTTTCAACCCGGGTTTTGTCCATTAAAAATATAATTTTAGCGGAACGACCTCCCTGGAGTGACTGTTCCCGTGTTGTGAAGGGGGGCGCGGATCCGAAGCGCTGGCCGTGAGGGCGAGTTGGGGGGATTTTAGCTGACCAGCACAGAATTGCGAACAGGGACAGCGTGGAGTCGACGGAGAGATTTGTCTGTCCGCGATACGAAAGCTCGCCTGTTTTCGAAGAAGGGAAAAGCGCGCCAGTCGACCGGGAAAGAGAGAGCTGGAGTAACCCAGGGAGGGGAGGAAAAAAATCAGCTGAGAAATGTCGGGGCGGCCAAGAACCACCTCCTTTGCGGATAAACCCGTGTCGCAGCCTTCAGCTTTTGGCAACGTGAAAGTCAGCCGTGAGTATAACGCTCAAATAAAAGTACGGTGACATAAACGAACACAACCACGTTATGTTTTAGCAGCAAATTCTGCATTTAGGGGGATAATTGGGATCTTGATCTGAGAGCAAAACTGCAGAGCTGCTTTCTGTCCAATTTGTCAAGTCACAGTGTGGCACATTTCACCCAGAAAACTAATGCCAAGCTTCGTTCACAGGCTCCGGGCATGTCCCCTGCAGTAAGGATTTGCACCACAATTGTTTTCTCTTTTTTTATATTCCATGGAATGCTTCATCCGTTTCTCTCTGAGCTGAAAACATGATTAACCATCCGACAGAAGCTGGTCGAGACCCCCAGGATCACTCTTATGGTCTTATGGTCTAGAGTGGTCAGGGTGAAAATAGATCATGGTGAACTAGCTGCTCATACATCCATGTGCAAAGTGCCCAGGGATCTGTGGCCTGTGCCAATGGCAAGTGTCCAGTTGCTCTGTGAGAGCTGTGCAGTGATGCCTTCTGCCACATAACTGCAGCTTTAATGTGGATTAGGGGATGTAAAAAAAATATTGATTTTTGACATTTTGGCAGTAGGAGATCCACAGGGAAAGTGGAGTGCTGACATTTTGGGTCATTTCAGAAAATAAACACACTGTCAGAGTTTGTAGATGCCTTCTTCATTCGACCTTTCTTCTAAAATGTATACGATTAATAAGGAGTGCCCACCACCTTTGCTGCAGTGACCGCTTCTCATTTGAGAAGGCTTAAAGCTAGATCAGTGTTCCCCAGCCCTGGTCCCGTGGTGCCCTGTGTGTTTTAGCGATATCCCCATCTTTAAAGCACCCATTTTAAATCCATAAGGGCTTGTAAATGAGCTGATGGTTGGAGCAGTTGTGTTGAAAGTGCAGGGCAGTTTGCCTCCAGGAACATGGTAAGGAAGCACTGAGCTAGATGTTGGAATATTACTGTGAGGATTTGACTGCATTCAGCCACAAGAGCCTTAGTGAGGTACTGATGTTGAAAGATTAGTTCTGGATCACATACGTCCCTCCAGCTCATCCCATTGTGACGGGATGGAGCTCCATCACTCTAAAGAATCTAGTTCCAGTGTTCCACAGCCCAGTGCTAAAGGGCTTTGTGTACCTCCTAGCTGACGTCTGGCATTGGGCAGGGTGACGACTGCTCCGTTGTGCCCTTTTCTGTTGACTGTGTTATTCTGAGAGGATTATACAAACTGTGTATATGATATTGAAGGCTTTTATCGGTGGGAGCACCTTAAATTGCACCAGGACTGGAAGCATTGTGTGAATACACTTAGGACATAGACATAGGGTGTATTGGTGGCTGAGTGTGTATGCTGTATAATCATTTCAGCCTTTACCTCTTTCTCATATCTCGACCGTATTGGATCAGTCACTTCCTGCCCTGATGATGCCTGTATCTCATCACGCATTCTAGGAAGGGCAGATCACACAGCTCTGGGCTCTGTCCCAACTGGGCCTTCCCCTGATCCTTTCCTAGTGCCCCATTAGTAACATACTTGGCAAAGGAGAAGGAGGCAGATGAACACATTGGTTTGTATGGGAGCTATCTGATTTTCAAAAAAAAAACAAAAACGTACTGGGCTATGAGTAAATGCTTCTGTGTCAGTCTGTTTTGAAGGGTTTCCAGTACTTTTGGTTAGGTCTTGGTTCTTGGGCGGGTTGGGAATACTGATGGTGTATTCTCCATGTAAGTGCAGATATAAGAGTTTTATGTCCTGGTAAACAGGCTCAGGCTGTAGTTTCAGCAGGAATTTGATGCTGTGTTTACTCCATTTATCATACTTTCCACTTTATTGCGTTGAGGAGAAATGGTTTCATCCTTTCCACTGTAGTTCACTTTACTATAGCTAAGTCACATAACCATTGACAGTAAAGTCAATATCGACCAAAACAGTGGTCAATGAGTAAAAGTTTTTTAATTTTAATACAGTGTTGTAAAAAGTGTGTCAAAATGTTAAATCGTTTCCCCAGTTCTGCCTTCTTTCTCTTCTATGTCTTTCATGGACACCACTAGTAATAGCACCTGGGCATCTGGGTGCGTCCTATCATCCTACCAGGCCTTTGCTACAAAAACGTAATGCTCAAATCACATTTTTATTGTTTTTAGTTCTTACTTAAGTCGCTATATATTCTGGAGGCTAAAATGTAGTTGTGGCAGTTCTGAGAACATGCAAAACTCATAAAAGTTCTGAATAATAAAAAAAATAACCTTAAAATATCGAAAAACCAGACATTAACTTCAGAGTCAAACATCCTATGAAAGCTGAAACAACAGCAAAATAGGAGTTTCTGTTTACATACCTGAATAGATTAATGCAGCACTGTTGAAAATCACAGTCAAAAAGGCTGAATATTGGCCAATACTTGCAATAATCACAATTGTAGTTATCATGGAGGCGAGGTGATCCTAAAGCCAAGATTCACTACACCTCTTATCTATTACGTACCTCAGACTACACTTCATCTGCATATCTACAAGACTGCGAGTGCTGCTGTGCTCTGCATTTCTGACAGACAGGTAGTGAAGCGGAGACCTGCGGTTTGGCCTAATGCGGAAATCCCAATGATTTTAGCTGTGGCTCGGTCAGCCTCCTCTGACACAGCATTCTGCTCCGGCCAGCTGAGGTCATCAGCAGATCAGCAGCCTACTTGAGATCTGCTTAAAAAGCCAGCCAATTTTTGTAGAAGGGAGAAACCACTGCCAACCCCACTGCCGGTGTGGGGCATTATTAAAGCAGCACCTTGTTCACCATAAGGTTTTCTGAACCAGGGAAGCAGATAGGTCTTTTCTTGGATGTGATGAATTTGGTAGTTTTGTGTCCTTGATAGTCACATGTGTTTACACATCTAGAAAGTCCTTTAAGCATGGGTGTTTCTTTTTTTTTTTTTTTTTTCTGAAATCTGAAAATCTGTTCTTATAATCCGTATGCCATTATATATCAAGTTCTCGTCTTCTTGTTCTAGGTTACCTTAAAATATATGACGGAAAATCAAGTGTATCTCACTCGTGAACATGTTCATGTGCTTTTGTAAAAGTAAAGAGTAAAACACGAATGGATCAGGTTTTTGGAAAGTAACATAACACTGGCACCTGGTGTATTTTGCGCTTGAGACAAAATGTCCTCAAAGCCCTGGTTTATTTTTCTCTTGTGGTGATTACCCCTGGTGTAACTTGCTTTAATTATTATTTAGCAAATTGAATAATCTACCAATTAATTTTTGATTGTGAGAAA
Organism: Arnoldichthys spilopterus; assembly: GCA_037974385.1. Classification (NCBI taxonomy): domain Eukaryota; kingdom Metazoa; phylum Chordata; class Actinopteri; order Characiformes; family Lepidarchidae; genus Arnoldichthys; species Arnoldichthys spilopterus. The sequence continues at coordinate 2,645 of JBBPDA010159151.1, read as the reverse complement.
TTGGTTTTGTAATATATTAAAGTAGGAAGCATGAGGGGGGTAAGTGGACTTGTGCTGCATTTTCAAAATATAATGGCATAATTTTGCACTGAACATTGTTAAAAAAGTACCCACTCAGATAATGAAAGAGTACATATTGTACATGTATTTGGGTTTGTGGTGGTGCATTAGTTCCTGCTCAGTTAGGGGGTGGGCTTTAATAAGTGTGGACCTGGACACAGCGGTGACGACCACGTGTAAAAGAAAGAGACGTCCCACAGAAGAAAGTAAAAGTGTGAAAAAGTTAGACAAGTGAAGAAATTGAAATCAGCCACAAAAAAGATCCAAAATCATTTGTTGAAGGTGTAATCTTTTCATTTAAGGATGTGAATAATTCTGATAAGTGTGAACAGGTTTCAATTACAGTTTCCCTGCAAAGCGCACAGTACAATCTGAAGAGTCGTATCGCTGGTGTGAATTTCACATTTTCGTTAAAAGCTTCTTTTAAAAAGTCAGATGTGGTGAAATTGTTCTGTGCTTCTGAAACATTTTCACAGTTGATATTTAGATTTGACTATGCATTTATCATGCTCTGGATGAGCTGAATTTTGAAGTAATGCTGGGATTCTTGGCTAAAATGGGTTCAGTTTTCTTATTTCACCTCATATTTAAGCTTCTAGAAATATGTCATATAAAATTGCATTTTTCTAATCCTAGTAGATGTAATCAAAGTTTTTGCATTTTTTTGGAAATGGTTTTTGCATTGGCAGATATGGACATACAAAAATAATGAACCTCTGCGTTGGCCTGGTGCCTACAAACCCCACATTTCCCAGTGATATTGTTGATCACTGATACCAGGCTGGGTCGTTTTCTTACCTCCTCATGGTGATGGGGCGGCAAGATGTACAGATATTAAGTTATGCTATAGGAGATAATAATTAACTCCAAAACAGTAGAAAGAAATGTAGAAATGCAGTGCACCAGCATGTGTGTGTTCGAGAGAGGGTGCGATCCAAATGACTAGGTGTTCAAAGAATCTCTTAAAGTGTTTTAGATCAGGGTATAGATCAGTGGGACAGCTGCTCTCTCTTTCTCTCTCCCGGCTTGTTTAACCCTCCTGCGATTAAGTGAGTCATGTGGCAGCGCCCAGGCTGGAAGCAAAAGCCTTTCTTTGAGCTGGGTGTGGCCTAGACAGAGGTGTGTGACGCCTGATACTCACGTCATCTTACGCTTCAGAGCCGGTGTGAGTTAGGACATGTCAACCTAGTCAGAACTTGTGTGCGTGTGTGTTGAGAACAGATTGTTTTGCCAGTTCTGTGTTTCTCTGGATGATCTGAAATTGTATTTGAAGAATATTTGTAACAGCTCTTCATGCTAACTACACCTGTTCATATAACCATTAGAGGTAAGTTCTGTTTGTTCATGTACTAAAGAAAAGACGGAAGCGTTGGACAGCAGTAGTTCTTTTTTGTTGGACGTTGAGAGGAATCTCAATTATTTTGATGATATACAGTCTTTTAACTGGAAAGATCTTGACATTACTTGGTATTTGATCTTGGTAATGCTTGGTTTCATTTAGTCTTTACTGTTCTTCTCTGTGTAATCGAAATGAGACCCTTCTGAGATGATATTGATGGATATGTAGATGGTGTAACTTCATTTGCCCAGGAGGAAACAATAGTGTTCATGTCTTTTGTACCTGCCCAAAGGCTACAGTTGAAAATGAGCCAAGTTGGCCAAACTGGCACATTTACGTACATGTTCATTAAATACTTCTCAGAAAAGACACCAACAGTTTTCCCCTTAGCCATGTAGTCGATAAGCCAAGACATGTTTTAAATCTGAAGTTTGCTTCTGTAGTTTTCCGGAGCAATGAAGTTGACGTAGTGAAGAAAGCAATGTTTGGAAACCAGCAAAAATGTCTTGGGCTGATTGAGTACATTTGGACAAAGAGGAAAGCAGTGTAAACTTGTCCTTTTAATGGGCCAGTCCTTTAATTTGCATTGTCCCGTAAATCTAAATGGAGTAATGCAGAGGATTGTGCCAGGACAAACGTATATTAGGGAAAACTACTGACCATTGACTGGCTTAAATGAGACTTTCAGCAGCGCTGTGTGGTTGTGTGTGTATATGTATATTATACAAGTTTAGTTCTAGCTGAGGACATATAGGAAATCTGTTTTTATTAAATTAAATCTGTCCAGTTTGACCTCTGGACTCATGAGTTAGTACTGAATGCATGCAGCGTCCATGTGATAGCTTCTTAATTTGACATGATTGGCAAATGTCGCAGTATCAGGGACCAGCAACTCTAGAAGAGTGTTCATGACTCGTCTAAAATACTATTCCAGGGATTTGAACGCTCTCTCAGCTGATTGTGTGTGTGTGTGTGTGTGTGTATGTGTGTGAGCCTTTGAACATGTTCATGTGTGTACTCTGACCAATCACATGTCTTTGGGTTAAACAGAAGCTTTGGGGATTTTTTCTCCAGGGCTTTAAACCACCCTGTGTGCCTCTGTCTGTCTGTCTGTCTGTCTGTCTATCTGTCTCTCTCTGTCTCTCTCTGTCTCTCTCTGTCTCTCTCTGTCTCTTTCTCTCTCTCTCTCTCTCTCTCTCTCTCTCTCTCTCTCTCTCTCTCTCTTTCTCTCTCTCTCTCTCTCTCT
>JBBPDA010159135.1:0-18624 GCA_037974385.1 Arnoldichthys spilopterus | reverse complement strand
CCCTTTTTATACAGGTGCTGTGTGTTGTGTTTCCAGTCCAGTTTATTGTCCACCCACAGCCCGAGGTACTTGTAGGTACTGACCACCTCTACCTCCTCTCCCTTGATATGAACTGTTCGTGGACTTGGTCTGGACCTCCCAAAGTCTATTACCAGTTCCTTGGTCTTAGAGGTGTTAAGCTGCAGGTGGTTTTTGTTGCACCAGACAACAAAGTTCCTCACCAGATTCCTGTACTCCTCATCATGGTCGTCCCCATGATGGCCGTATCATCTGCAAACTTCTGAATGTGACATGATTCAGAGTTTTAGCAGAAGTCTGAGGTGTACAGGTTGAAGAGGAGAGGGGACAGCACAGTTCCTTGTGGTGCTCCTGTGCTGCTGACCACAGATATGATGTTCTTCAACCTGATGTACTGTGGTCTGTCGGTGAGGTAGTTTGTGATGCCGGCAACCAGGCAGGGGTCCACCCACATCCTGGAGAGTTTTTCCTGGAGCAGGCAGGGCTGGATCATATTGAAGCACTTGAAAAGTCCAGGAACAGGATTCGGACCGTGCCTTTTCCCTTGTCCATGTGTGGGTGGGCTCTGTGTAGGAGATACAGGATAGCATCCTCCACTCTGACATCTGCAAACTGTAGTGGGGCTGGAAGGAGGGGGATGCCATGTAGAGTGTGGGGGGCCACTTTCCTCCTGTAGGTGTCCTTTGCGTCCCTCAGGCAACGTTTCATCTTTTTCCTCCTTGTCCTTGTTCCTGAAGGCTTTCTTCTTCATGTTGAGGACAGCTTTGACTTCCCGTGTTACCCATGGCTTGTTATTAGGCTAGCACTGTACTGTCTTAGCAGGGACAACCACGTCTACGCAGAAATTAAGATACCTGTAAGAGGAAACCTATAAGTGGTTCTATAAAAGGGAACATACTCAGCCACATGGTTCCGTAGTATAAACATGATGTGAAATGAAGTGAAAGTGTTCCAAATTTTCATTTTCATGTCCTAGCTAACAGGGGGAAAATGTACACTACATGGACATACACTCACTCCAGCACGATGACTTGTACATTTCAATAGTTAATACATTTGTATCTGTAACTTTACTATTAACTGTATTGATCTATGGGAGGAGGGAGTCGTGTTTGACCACAAGTCCAGATATGACATAAAAAACATGAGCATCAGTTTAAATGAATTCATTATGGTCAGAAACACATTGGTACATGCCTGACTTAACTGAAGTATAAGTATATTATTTGTGCATGTGTGGAAAAAAACTATTGGTAAGCATGTGAACACAGATGGTGGGGGTGTGTGTGTCGGGGGGCTTCTTTCTCAGCTTGTGTAATGATTGTATTTTAGATTGACATTATGCAAGATCGCCATTTCAGTGAGATCCAGGTTAATGTCACTCTTCAGTCGGCTCGAGTTTGCTGCTCTGCTACCTTCATGTCTTTTAGCCCCTCTAGTGCATAGTGCACTCCTCTGAAGCTCTTAAATACTGGCACCTCCAAGAGACATAGCTCTTAGATACAATGTGTAATGTTACTATGCTTGTATGTTGGGAATTTTTGTTCAGATCCCTGACTGGGTAGTAAAGCTGATTTGATTTCCTCTGAAACATGCTGTATGCTGGAAAATTGTCAGCTGCTGACTTGGACTGTGTATTGCGCCACCAGCAGCAGTGGCGCAGGGTTAGAATAGAGAAGACGAGTGCTCTTACTTCCAGGCGGTTGATAGGGTGGAATGTTGGCTCCCTCTGCTGGGTGATTGAGGAGTAGCATGCCCGTCCCTCCCCCAAACGCCCTCAGGCCCCCCACCCCCGCCGACCTTACACAACTCCACCATTCTTTTTGTTTGTCTTAAACAGTAAATATGTTACAATCCTTTGACAGTTTATTTATTTACATTTTATTCATTGTGCAGTTACTTTTGCATTCAGTAACATAGGTGGACAACAACAAAAAAGAAAACTGAAGCAGTCAGTTGCTTTCAACATTAAGGAGTAAAGGAGGGTCAACTTCAACTAGTTTTTATGTTCGTTTTAGTTCTAAACATTTAGTAGGTGGTCTAAAATGAACAACCAAATTTTGTCCATTATGAAAAAACATACAAAGGTTCAATATACTGCAATGGTGTTCTTACAATGCTTATAATGCTGTCCCTTATCAAAAAGCAATAGAAAGGATGAAAAACCTTTTGGGTTGATTCAGTGGCATGATAAAACAGACTGAACACCTGTAAAATACACATTCATCAACAACACCATCAACAACAACAATAAAATCAAAGACCATGATCCTTGTAGTTATTCCCCCAATATTCCTCACCCTCTACACTACAGTCACAACCCCACCCCCTGATAACATTGGCAATCATTAGCAATTGGTTAGTTGTGCCATTGTTAGGAATTGACTTTATTTCTCAGTATTACTGAGCCAAAACATAGGTTCACTTAGACTGGTCTATTGGCTCCTTTGATTATTTTCTCTACATTTCTGTGAAAGTGTATGGCTACTTGGGATTATGCTTTGTTTCTGTCACATCAGGAAATTTTTTTCACAAATCCAGTAAAAGGATTTCTGGCATGACTTATCATTCCATCTCGTCTCAGTTATAACACAGTCCTGTTTGGGTTTCAAAAACCCATTATTAGGCTGAAGACTTTCCCAGTACCTGAGAAAATGGGGAAAAATCTTTGGTTATGTTACGTTTACAGTTATACAGCTTATGTATTTACACACACCTATAAGTTGCTGTTTAAATTCTCTAATTACACAAGTGTATCCTATGTAAAAACATGTAATTACATGAATAAAACTTACTTGCACTACCATAATCCATGTGTTAGTTACTACATCACCAGTAGTTACATTGTTGTTGCAGGAATTATTAAAGTTCAATTGCACAGTAATTAGAGACACTTAATATAAGTCATTTTAGGAAATAGTAACATATATACACGATCAGCCACAACATTAACAGGAAAAGTTAATAACATTACCTTGTTATCTTGTTACAGTGGATGTCAAAGGGTGGGATATATTAGGCAGCATATTTAAGTCCGTTCATGAAGTGTAAGTGAAAGTGACTATTTGTTATTGTGAACACACTCAAGCACCACAACGAAATGTGACCTCTGCATTTAACCTAACACATATGCACACGTGGAGAAGTAGGGAGCTATCAACATCACCCTGGGAGTAGTGAAGCAGGATGGTATTTTGATCAAGGGTACCGCAGTGGTGCCCAGGCCGAGACTTTAACCTGAGACCTTCAGGTCCCAAGGGCAATGTTCTAACCGCTAGGCCACCACTGCATGAAGCTGATGTGCTAGAAGCAGAAAAACTGAGCCACCTTGACTTATTGTGATGGCAGAGCATCTCCAAAACCGCATGTCTTGTGGAGTGTTCCAGGTGTTGGGTAGTTAGTACCTACCAAAAGTGATCCATGGAAGGACAACTGGTGAATCAGTGACAGGGTCATGGGCAGCTGAGGCTCACTAATGCATGTGAGCAGTAGCCTGTCTCACATGTTCCCACAGAAGAGCTACTGTGGCATACAAAGTTAATGCTGGCTTTGACAGAATGGCGTCAGAAAACACTGTGCACCACACTGTTTCGGCAGCATGAGGGACCTACTCAAGTAAGATAACAGGAAAATACACTTTGTTTGCAAAATTTTGTGAACAGAATATAAGAGAAATAAGATACAATTAAATTTGTATTTTTTTCTGTTTTTAAATCCTTATTTACTGTTACTGGATTTCAGTGATCTCGTACCCAGTGGTCAGTGCTGTGCCGTCCACCCATTTCCAGTGTCCCTCTGTGTCTCTGTCACTCAGACCAATGAAAACCGCAGCATTCTTGCAGTTACTCAATGAGCCCACAAATTCCTGTTGAAGTGAAAAAGATCCAGGTCACATTTCCCATTTTCATTTCATTTTGTTTTCTTATTAAAGGGACATGACTCATTTTACATGATAGACCATGTAGCATGTATTAGATATATTCTCCAAAAATAAAGTGTCGAGGTGTCCAATTTTGTTGTTTAAGAAGTAGTTTAAAATGATACAGAACTTTTCTTAGAGGAAGTAAATACAAGCCTCCTCTTCCAGTATTAGTAGCGTTGTGGACTGGGAGAGTTATAGATACTGGGTGAACTGGATGTGATAAAATCAGGTAAAAGGTGAAAAAAATTTATTTGACCAGGGAAATCTTTGCAAATGACTATCGGGAATAAAATTGTAATTTTAGAGCCAAAATAGCAAAGGTGACAAAAACATGTATTTGTCTTTTTACCACGAACCAATGAAACATTTTTTTGTTTGGCTAATAGTTTTTTGATCATTTCCTTTTGATAATGACTTGGACACTATTCACGGTCTTATAGTGGGGAATCTTTCAGGTGGTTGTGGTTTGCACACTCCATGACTGATCAGCAACAGGGGTCACAAATTACATAATATTTCAACAGGAGAAATCCCAGACCAGTCTGCCTGCTTTCCAAACTACTTTTTTAAAATGAAAACACATGTGAGAAGTGGATGCTGGCAAGAACCAAATGATTCAAATTGTTTGGTTGCTGATTTGCAAAAATTCAAGGAAGCAAAGGAAAAGAATATATCATAGTATATCGTATAACATAACTGCTCCCCTTGATGTCCCAACACCCTGTGTCTTGTTTCTCTCATTAGCTGTAGTTCATTGCTAAAATCTCTGCCAGTCACAAGATTTTAGATTCACTGGCAGGTACAGTTACTTAAAATGCTAGATATTAACAAATCTGCTAGGTAAAGTAAACAGAGCTGATTTTCTCATTATTATTATTAGGCAACTAGTGAACAGTCAGTTTTTGAAGTTGATGAGTTGGAAGCAGGAAAAATGAGCCAGTGTAAAGATCAAATTGAAATGATTAGATGAGTCAGAGCCTCTCCAAAATGGCAGGTCCCGTAAACAGCACCAGTCTAATCCCATCAAAAGTGATTCAAGGACAGACAACAAGTGACCTAATGACAAGCCCATGAATTACCAAGGCTCCGGTCAGAAGATGTTAACTGCTGGCTTTGACAGAAAAGTGTCAGAACACACAGTACACCACAGTCAGAGCTGTTCTGGTGGCATGTTTGAGACCTATACAATATAAGGCAGATGGTTTTAATGCTATGGCTGTGGTGTTTTTCCCAATTTAAGAGGAAAATAAATTAACTGGAAAACAACATCAAAAAGAATTATTAGAATTATTTTGTTTGCTTAAATTGGGAATTTTCACCTTGCTATATCAATGCACCTATTTGTCAAAAGGGTTAAAAAATTGTTTAAATGTAGTGATGCAGTCCAACAGTATATCTGCATTAAAATCCTACTATCGTGGAATAGTACTAACCCAACACAAACCCCAACACAATAAGATCTTATTTCATTCATGTTGTCATTTCAAGAACATTTCGGAGAAGTCTCCTGTCTCAGGCTGAATCCTACAGTTTAGGCACTACCCTGTGGATGATGTCAACCTTTGCTTTCACTACATTCTCACATACATAGTATTCAGTAGCATTTTATAAAGCACTTCTCCTTATATTGTATGTGTATATGTGCACTGAGATATGATGACATTAATTGTTTTTTCTGAAAATAGGTTTGTTTGCCTGCTCCTCTTTGCTGTTTATGATCACCAGGTCTGCTCCTCTCTCTATGCAGTCTTCTCTGCTGCTGTCCCAGGTCTTCTGCTCTGTAGATATGTAGTAAAGACTGGAACCAAAGTATCTCCATCCCTCCTGGATGGCTTTTTCTAAGAGACAGAAAGTATAATGACACAATTAACCAAACACATTAGGCCAGAGACACCTGCCTTTACTTGGAAATTTGAAGCAGATTGTACAACTCCTTTACTTGCTCCTTCTTTCTCTCAGCTCCATGGCTTCAGAGCTATTCAAACTTTACCATTATGCTGCTTGAAGGGAACAAGTGGGCAGTGGACAGTGGTGGCCTAGTGGATAGGACACTGCCTTTGCGACCTGAAGGTCGCAGGTTCGAGTCCCGGCCCGGGCACTACTGAGGTATCCTTGAGCAAGGTACCGTCCTACTACACTGCTCACTGGGCGCTATTGGTAGCTGCCCACTGCTGCACGTGTGATGGGTTAAATGCAGAGGTCACATTTTGTTGTGGTGCTTGAGTGTGTTCACAATGATAAATAGTCGCTATTACTAAAAAAAGCTGATCAGACATCCACAACTCTTATACACTGTAAACATTCGGTCCTGCCCTTTTCAGAAGTTCCAACGGAAGATACGTCTCTTTCATGTGAACATTCACTACCTGTTTTCCTTGTGGTGAATGATTTTTCAGGTTCATTGTTCCTAGGTGCCAGTAATTCAGTGGTTGCAATGCCTTCCATGAATCCTCAACTTGCAACAATGCAGTTTGGCTAGCCTCCATATTGTTTTTCTTTGTGAAGTGAAAGTGAATCTTTGTGAACACATTCCCACAACACCACAACAAAATGGGACCTCTGCATTTAACCCATCACACGTGCACACATGGAGCAGCGGGCAGCTACCAACAGCGCCCGGGGAGCAGTGTAGCGGGACGGTACCTCGCTCAAGGGTACCTCAGTAGTGCCAAGGCCGGGATTCGAACCTGTGACCTTCAGGTCGCAAAGGCAGCATCCTAACCACTAGGCCACCACTGTCACGGTGGATTTGGTCAGAAAGGGGCAGCATTTCCCTCAATCTTGGGAATGCCATGGTCAAAGGGGCCAGTCATGATGCTATTTCCTAGCCTTTGCCTGAATATTGGTGTCACTTCTTTGTTTCTTCTTGCAGTTGAAGGTCCTGTCACTCTCTCACCACCAAATGAAGGCTTTGCTGCTGCCCTTGCCCATTTCTGAGAATGTAATTTTTGACCTTGCAGTCTCAGCTCCACCTGTGCCCACTAATGAGCAAATTAGGTTGCTTGTTCACTGGATTGCTTAATCTGCACCTAACTTTTCTTGATTAGTCAGTATCTCTGTTCTTTATGCTCAGCTGGCTCCCAGTTTTCTGGATGATCAAACTCCCAGGTTGCTTCTATCCCATTACTGCCATTGGTCTCATTCCTGTTCCTGTCTTTGTGTTTTCAGCTGTCCAAATTGGTACAGTTGTGGTCTTGCAGTATTCATATGCATGTGGAAGAACATTAGGCTATAGGGATGGTTTGTCAAATCTTTTTTGAATGTTTTAAGATTAAATAGGCAGCAGCACGTCTGATTAAACTTGGTTAATCAGTTAATCATAAAAAGATTTTTTAAATATAAATACATTTAGAACTGTGCAAAACAAAAATGGGACATAGCAAAATAAGTGTGGAAAGTTTATAGAATATTCAAGTTACTCTGTTTTGAAACATTCCACAACACGCAGGTGAGTTGATTACAGATAAGGGGATATGGATTGAGTGTAAAAGGAGCTCAAGCAAAGATGGGCTATAGCTCACCACATCTTAATGAAAGAATGGTCATTCAGTACAAAAAGAACAGTTCTTAAGATTATGAAGAATTGAGATCTTTCATTATCCAGTGTACATACTATTGCAAAAGCATTCAGGGAATCCAGAGAAATCTCAGTCCCTGTAGGACAAGCTTGTGAGGACTTTGGTAAACCACTGTTACTTAACACAGTCCGTTGCTGCAGTATTAAGAAATGCAACCTGAAGCTTTATTACATGAAGTGAAATCCAAACAAGTTTTATACAGAAACACTACTGAGTTCTCTGGACACAAGTTCATCTCAGATGAACCTGAAAGAAAGTGGAAACATGTGCACATGTCCAACTTTTGCTTGTTTTTGGGCAAAATGAACTTTGAGACATAATTTTTTAACTAAATATGCAACATCTGCCATAGTACAGGGGGCATCAGTGCACATGGCATGGGTGTGAATGTCCCTTTGATGTGGAGGCATATATTGCGGTATTAGAGAAAAATATTCTGCCATCAAGGCAGTATCTATTCCCAGGAATCCATGTCATTTCAACAAGACAATGCCAGGCCTCATTCTGCATGTTTACAACAGGATTTCTTCATAAACAACGTGTGCATGCGCTTCACTGGCAATCTAGATCTGAAACTTTTTGAACGTTCATAGAGAGGAACACCAGAAGGAGAATCAGACATGGCCATCATGAATGGTTTACCAGTTAAAGTCTTGTATCAAGCAAGAATGGGCAAAAATTCTACTTGTAAAATTTGCAAAATGTATTTATGTTAATCAGTAAAAACACTGAAAATCTGAAATCACACATTTTTGTTTTGTTGCATTTGATTTAAAAAATCCCAACTTTTCTGGCAATGGTAAATAATTGTAAATGATTCTTTAGCTAAGTTAGCAGGTCCAAAATATTCTAGTTTTATATCCAACATTTTTTAAAAAGAAAATGATTATTATAGCTAATTCTGATGGGAAAAATACATAACTTATACATAACTTATGACTTATTTTCATCATGTTGCTTTAACATGCCTAACACTAAAATGCCTGAAATGTCAAATGTGCCCTATCCTTTTTTTAACATTAATGCTTTTATGGATACATGTGCATGTTAAGGTTTGTTTGCTTACCCAAATAAGAAAGTTTCCTCTGTAGACCATCCCTCTCTATGATCACATTGATGTAGCTTGATTCTAAGTGGCTTTTGTGTGCAGTAAGGTTGGCATAACTGTCCTCCAACTGGTCTCTCTCTATAGTCAGGTTGGTGTAATTGGTCTGTAACTGGCTTCTCTCTGCAGTGAACTTGAACACCAGCACTGTGATGGCAACCAGCAAAAGAACACACAGCAGCCCTAGACAGAGTGCAGCCAGTCTGTAGCATCTGCTCCCTGGATTTTCATATTCTGTAATAAGAGCAGTAATAGTAAAGTATTGCAATGAATGAAGATTACACACATTCTAAACTCTTAAGTATTAAAATAAAAAAAAAAAATAAAAATAAAAAAAAATATATATATATATATATATTCACCTGTTCTCTTCTCTTCCAGATTCTTTCCTGTTGTTGGAGACCCTTTATGCTCGTCCTCAAAGTCTTCATATAAACTTTGGCAGTCATCGGAGTGTGCCGAAGTTGTGGAATTTTCATACATCCCCTCTTCCATTCTGCTTTCTTCAGTAATTCGGGTCTTGCATGTGTGGATGAGCTTTGATAGCATTTAAGGTGTATCAATAATTAATGGTAGCGAATCTATGGCACGCTCTTCAGGTTTCAGAGTAAATGTAAGAATGTGTGTGTGGGTGTGTAGGTGTGTGTGTGTGTGTAAGTGAATGTGTGTATTCCCATGCGTTTGGTATTTTACTTCTCTGGGTAGGAAGTTCAGGTGGAGATGCAGAGATGCATATGTGCTGTAGGGTTTCTGTAAAGCTCACCTTCTGTAGAGCTAATTTACTCTGTTTGATTCAGATTGTAATTTTTTTTTTCTTTCTTTCTTTCTTTTTTCACTATATTGCATTCTGTTGTACCAGCAGCTGTTGAACTCGCATCAGAATTCAAATCTTGGAGTGTTTTTGAAATGCCAGCTTCCCCTTTCCTACTCTGGCTTAAAACCACAAGGCATGAACAGTCTCTGAACATGTTTTCAGTGGCGCGAATATACATGGGTCAACAACCTTTAGGATCTGACTGAGCAGCTATATTTGAAAGCTAATAGTGCTCAAGAAGCAACATGCGCTATTGAAGTACTTCAGTCTGAAGTTTTTTCTCCTACTCTTTTCTTTCTTTCTTTTTGTAAACATTTAATAGCAATATTGAGCCACAAAAGTTTCAGCACTTTTTTGTAGATTTTGGATGTTTATTAAACATGGACCAATCTGATGATGCATTAGCTAATTAATTAATCTAGGTTTTTAACACTATGAAAGCTGATGGTTGAATGAAATAAAACATTTTTATTTTTACCAGTTCTTCATCCTCAGTAGATGTACTCTGGCCTCAACCTCAGACTCAAAACCAGTGTAGACTTGTATTACTACACTGGACTAATCAGACACACTACTTTGTTTTATATTATATTGTGCCTAATGTTAATTATAATTTGTAGACGGTCCCTAAGTCTGTCTGTCGAATATCCAAGGTAAAACTAACTTTAACAAAGTACCTCTGCGCTCTGTGGCATGTTTCCAGTGTTCAAAACATGACTGACCTTTACCTTGATGTGTGGCAAGCAAAACAAAACACAGATCTGATGTATAGGGAATATAGAAGCCATTGTCTTGAGACGTACTCACCATTTACAAGCTTGTGTTGGAAGTAAAATTCAGAGAAAAAAAAACATTTCTGATTTGTATGTGCATTTAGTGTAACGTATCCAATGGAGATTGGGACGCGAGTGCAAGTAAAATGATGTTTATTAGATAAAGGCAGGTCAATCAGAAAAAGGTCACCAGGGCAAACAGGAATGTGTAGGAAATCCAAGCTTGAAGTCAAAATGAACATGCAAGAGTCAAATCCACAACAAACAAACTGGCAAAGACAAGGCAAAAATACAAAATACACCAAAACAGGGTCAAAACCGAAATATCCAAAACAGAATCAGAATGCTTAGAAACGTAACGAGAAAACGACACTTCGCACAGACTCCATGTTCCATGCGCTACTTATAGTCTGTCCTGATTAGCCTCCATTATCTTCAGCTGGAAAGGGCTGGCCAACAAAGCAGTACTCCGGGGATGCCGACCTTTTCTGGCCACTAGATGAAGCCGTGGCTCCTCTTACATTCAGAAGCTTTACTTGGACTGAATTGTGAGCAGAGTCAGTTCTGTAAGAATCCTCCACATTACTGGCCCGACTTGGCTGCTCCAATGCCCCTGTAGCCGGTAATGTTCAACTTGTGCACTCTGGTTTAGCTGAGTAAGTCTCAGTTTAACATTGCGGCATTATGTTAGCATTAGCACTATGAATAATGCTAGCCATTGAATTTGTCTTAGATTCAGAACATTAGTTGATGACTGTGAGAAAGATGGCGGTCCTGGTACTGCATCATCACTCACTGATTTAAAATCCTCACGGGCATCAGTTTAATCCCGTTTTTTTCAGCCCTTTCTCACTCTGATCTTTCGTACGTTCTGCTGTCATGACTACTTATGGTTATAGACAACCTTGAAGGACCCTCCCCCACACAACACTGACAAACATCTAAACCAATCATTAATAAGCAGGCGTGACAGATGTATACCTGAACAAAAAAAAAACCCTATTTGACCACAAATTAATTTTTAATTTTGGGGCCCCTTACAGGTCAGGGCCCTGGGCTACAGCACTGGTATGCACTTCCTGAAGCTTAGACATGATTATAGTTGTTAACTTGTAGTGTCTGATCAACTTTGTTTTTTAGACATATTTGCTCTTGCTCCTGAATACATCCTTTCTGTAATGTTTCTAGGCAAAAACTAAAAAAGAAATACGTATATTTAATAATCTGAAATATGTATTATTTAGAATGATCTACACTGAACATTTGTATACACCTATCAGCTGTAACATTAACATCACTAACTGGTAAAGTAAATAACATTGACAAGCTAGTTATTTTTTTAGTGAGCTAGGCAGGGCCCACTCTGGTGGATGCTGGTAACGAGGCCTTTTGAAACTATAAACGCTATGCAAACACAGGTGTGGGCCACAGTGCTGCAAGCAGAGGCTGCAGAAGCACATGGAACCAGAATGTGAACCGTCGCAACGAAGAATGTGCCGCCATCTACAGCACATGGAAACCTGCAAAAAAAAACATGTATAGGCTTCCCGTGCCACAACTGACCACACCCAGGAACACACAAGAAGTTAAATGGAATCCTTCCGGAATTCGGCCAGCCCAACCATTCTGCCCAGCTTGCACCACTGGGCCCCTGATGTGACCGAGTCCTTCTGTAACTGCCCCCTGCCAGCCCAGCCTGGGTACTGCACCTTACAGGTATGGCATGTAAATTCCAAGTGATAACATTTTGAAAAATAAAGAAAAAATGGTCATGCTTTCTGAACAGTATGGACAGTTCTGCTGCTGTGATCACATTCAGTAGGAATATAGTTAAATATTCTCTTCTCACAACCAATATTAAATGTGGAAGGTATGGTGTTTTCTGTCTTTTTTCTGTCAATTTATTTTAAACAGCTTAACAGCTTCTAGAAATAGATGCAGGACCCAACACTTCCTAGATTTTTTTCCCCTGACAAACATTTTCTTAATATTTTCTGTGATGTTACTTTTAGACTTTAGTATTGCTGTAAGAACTTTTTTTTTAGTATTGCTGTTAGAATTTCCACTTTTGTTATTCTTTTTCTTTTTACCATGTAAAATGACCAGATGCCTTCTACACTGTCTCAAAATTCATTAAGAACAAATCAATAAAATGGAACAAAATAGCATTTTACATTAACATACCATGAGAAATGTTTTTCCTTTTCCTGTAAAGTTAACACTTTGGAAATACGTGGTTTTGTTAAAAACCTCAATTAACTGCAAATATACTTTTTTTTTTAGAAACAATATTGTAAGCAGTCAAATTCCAGCCCCCCTATAATATGTTTATATTCTTTTCACATATAAAGATGATAAAGAATGAAACATTATGGTAAATTTAAATTGCTTATTGAATATACTCTTTGCTGTTTTTAAAATTTACAAGTTCTTCTTTTTGATTTACTTGGCAAGGCAACTCTGATTGAGGGCATAGTGTGATTTATCCATTTTGCTAATCAGTGGAACATACTCTGGACTCTAAGCCTGCCAAATTATGTTGAGAACTTTAATTTACAGAGGTGATCAATATAATTAAATAAACTATTAATAGTATTATATTACTTTTATTTTAATATTAAATCTATCTAAGTATTTTAATATAACACTTTAAAAGTTGATTGTTTTATTTCATACTACTGTTTATTACCATTTCAGACCTCAATTTCAGACACTTGACATTAATTCACATTGATTTTTTAAACAGCTGTAAGGATGGCATTTCTAATCTTACCCAGGTTGTACATTTCGCTTTGTGTTCTTGGTGTCTTCTATCTCTGTGTCGGGGTAAAGGCCTCTAAAAGCATCTGTACTCTCATAGTTATCCATCACCACTTCCACTAGCTCTCCTCTGTTCAGCCCATCAATGTACCATCAGTCAGAGACATCTATAAAGCACTAAATTAGTGTGTCAGTGTCCAACTGACCAAATGAATATAAAATGGGGTCAGTGAGAAATATGATCTTTATATGAACTTGGGTCTTCAATTTTAGGAATTTTTATTACAACTTCTTATAAGTAGTCAAAAAACTACTTTTGATAGTTTTGTGTATGGCTGGCTATTTGCAGCAGTGTGTTTTTTCTCAGCAATCTCTGGTCCAGCATTATTGGCCAGCTCAAAAATCATGCAAACATTTTTAATTGAGTGAACTAGTGATTAGAAAATAGAATAATTTAATGAGAAAGTGCCATATCAAAATAAAATCAAAACATTTCAAAATATAATTAAACGATTGAGTAAAATCAGTAAATTCTTTTTGTTTGCTCTCCAGTCTCATACAGATTCAGTTAAAAAATTTCTTTCTCACAGACCCAAACAAGGTGGATATGACACGGAAAATCAGACCAATTCAATACAGGATCAGACCCATGGCCAGTTCCAACACAGTCCTCATCTCCTCCATAATTGTTAGGTTCTCCATTTTTCCAGAACCTGAAAGAGAGGATTAGAGTATCCACTTGTATTTAATACTGCTTATAAATCCACTTCCGTGCATGAAGGGTTAGTATTTTAGCAATTATTTTCATACTTAAAAATTCAATTCAATGACCCCTTACCCAGAGGTCAGTGCTGAGCCATCCACCCATTTCCAGGATCCCTCCTTGTGACTGTCAGTCAGACCAATCCAAGCTTTGCCCACACTTTTAGTAATGAATTCCTGTGAGTGTTAAACCAGCATTTAAAGTTACATTCTGGCAGAAATGACCATGGAGCTAAAGGCTTTCTGTAATAGAGCTCCTTCAGTAGTAGTAGTCCAGTTCAAGCTGACTTCATGTTAGTTTCCATCCAGGCTGCCTGTGGTCATTTGAGGAAATTACACAGATGATACACAGAGATTATAGAGCCTCTGTGTTTTACTAGTGCCTTGGAATCACCACTTCTTGGCATTAAAATAATTTGATTATCTTGATGTGTTCTAACTAAAAAGAGCTTTCTCTTATTCAATTGTTTCTCTCTCTCACCTGTTCCTCCTTGCTGTTTATGATCACTAGGTGTGCTCCTCTATCATTGCAGTCCTGCTGGCTTTCAATCCAGGTCTTTTGTCCCTGAGAGATGTAGTACATACTGGAACGGAAATACCTCCATCCATCTTGAGGGCATGTAAGTCATTAAACATGATTTTAGATTTTTTTTTTTGTATTATTTTATAACATTATTTCTTTTTATTTATAGTAGTAGTAGTAGAATTGAGCAGTTTAAAATGGCCTTGTTGCTAACAATATGAGTAACTATCATTAAAGAGTTTATGTTGTTGCACATCTACAGCCTTCAATCATATTTTATTTGTATTTCATTCATATTTCTACATTTTCGTATGTGTGGAACCAGATAAAGAGAATCCCAGAAACTTACTTCAAACACTACTACCATTAAATGGCAAAAAATAATCATCATTTATACAAACTGAAGCCAAATAATCTCACCAAGAAATATTTAGCAGTGAACAGGGACTCTGTGTTAATAAGACAACTGTGGCAAAAAGTGTTGCTTCATCAACAACAGTAAAGGTGCAGGTCAGGTATTTGGAAAGAATCTGATTTCTGAGGGACTCAATGACATTTCACATGAATAGATTTATAGCATGTTTCCATGTTTGCCTACAAAAAAATATGCTTCTGTCTAGGTTGTAATAGTTAAGAATCATAAAAAGTGGGGAAAAGGTACAAAAGATAAGTCTATGCTTAAAATTGTAGACTAAAAGCAGAAGAAAAGAGGGTAGCATTTGGATGCTGACACAGGCAGAGGCTCGCGGTCAAACAATTCCGCAAACAGGAACTACGTCACGGGAAAGGGAAGAGAGTCTACACAAGAGCAAGGGGTGGAGGAGTACAAATGGGTTCCCCTTTTGAGCATTGGTTCCTCCTGAGGTTTCTTCCTACACCTAGGGAGTGTTTCCTTGCCTTTGTCACCTTTGGCTTGCTCTTTGGGGGCTCGGACCTAGTTTCTGTAAAGCTGCTTTGTGACAACATCAGTTGTAAAAAGCGCTATAGAAATAAACTTGACTTGACTTAAGAATCAGACTTTAGAATAAAGTATTACCCAACATGTGTATAGTCAAAAGTACAGTAAATAATGGAAATAAACATGTGAAAGTGTACCCAAATGTGACAAAGTCTTTGAAAGATCATATCTCTCTGAAGTGAATTTGAGCACCAGCACTGTGATGGCAGCCAGCAGGAAAACACACAGCAGCCCCAGACACACTGCAGCCACTAAGGAGCATCTGCTTCCTGTGTTATTGAGACATGTAAATAAACAAACAAATAAATAAATAAAATATAGAGCCTATTTAAACCAAGTTATAATTAAAAATTTGTTGTTTATTAAAAAGATTCCAGACTGGGGGTTAAAATCCACAGGAATCTAAACTAAAGAATACAAACAGGAAGTAAATAGTTAAACAAGACTAGGCAAAAGGGACAGAAAGCAGTGGCTTTAAATACCTTTAACGGATTTACAGCAGTGGTCACCAACTCTCCTGGAACATTTAATTTTCTGCATAGTTCAGTTCCAATCTGCATCTAACATGTTGCCAGGTGTTGCAAATTAGGGTTGGAACTACACTTTGCAGATCTTTAAGACCAGGGTTGGTAACGACAAGTCTAAAGATTAGACACATCTGACGGAGTCAGTCAGAAACAAAAGTTTTCATCCCAGCAAGACCAACTGAGACCAACTGTTTAAACAAGTGGAATCAGATGCAATCCTTCTTGATTAAAAATATAAACCAGTCAAACAGGCCCTTTTTACTGTGCCCTAGGGTCTGATGCAGAAACTAATATACAATTTGGAAGTATCAGACAATTGTTCACCTTAATTTGCTGACTGTAGAATAGTTAAAATTTTGTAACATTAGTGTGTATGTCTGTTTACCTTTTCTTGGAGATCCACGGTTGGGTTCCCAGGTGTCGAGAGTAGTTATTTGCATACCTTTGCATCTTTTGAGATCAGTATCTTCTGCATTTTCATATACATTTAAGCGCATCCCAGTTCTCAGTTCTTCCTTAGTCATGATCTAACAGTAAAATGTGTATCAACTTTGCCAAGCACTCTCCCAGTTAACACAGTTAAGTCTGGATATGTGTGGCCCAAAGTTTAAGAACACTTTAAAAAGGGAAGTCAGACTGGCTTCTTCTTCTTCTTGGAAATTTAGTGTATATATATATATATCTTATCTGCAGGGTATTTGTATAGCTTCTGTATTCTGTAAAATATGTGCAGCAGAAATACATAGAAATTGAATCTAAAAGTCCCCTGTAGCATTTTTTGCATCGTTAGCTAAATATGGTAAAAAGTCTGGATTACGTCACTTAATGGTGTCTCAGTTATTCCATATTACAGTATAGTGATAGATTAATTGTACTTTCAGAGGTAAACATCTTGTGGTTTATTAACATAAACAATTGAGGTAAACTGAGGTGTTGGTTATGTCATCTCACCACTCTCATGCAATCACTAAGACTTAGATTTGAGAGGTGACTCAGATTTTTCACAGGTTGTGGATGGTGGAATGAAAGAATACTGGGAAAACATAACAGCCATAATGATTTAAATGTATTTATTGAAAGTGAAAATAGTAGGAACTTCTGGAACTGTTGAGATTTATTATATAACGATGTATAACCATAACTGTTAAATGCTGTCACTGCTTTATCATAAAAATCCTTGTAACTACCATCTATAATTATCAATATTCATTCATCCTGTTCCTCTGAGTCATCTTTATCAAATTGTAATCAGAGTTTTCTTCAATGTTGTCTTCCTGCTCTAAAAACACACAAGGAAAACACACACACTTATATTCCCGGATGGGACTATTAAATGTAGTTGATCAAAAAAATATATACAGTGCTATTTTTACTGCTCATAAGAATAAACAGCTTCATTTTATTCCTTGGCAGTAAGGTCCATGGTCCATGTATATTTCATTAAATTTTCATTTAGGAAACAGGAATTAAAAAACAAATATGACAGGTTATTTGATTTAGAATATTAAGTCTAAAAAAAGTCGAAAAATAAAAAAAACAATACATTTTTATTTTTTCTCTTAGAAATGTGTAAAATAATAATGGAAGATGACCAAAACAAATGTATGTCTATTTTATTGTACTTTTGGCACTGTATGTTATGAACAAAACAACCGGCACTACTTTCAACATCTCAGACATACAGGTGCTGCACAACACTATAGAATTCCTAACCACAAGACCACCACTGCCCACAATTAAACAATATTTAGATTGTTATCTATGAAATACACTAAGTAACAAAAGACAACAGAAATACAGGAGAGATGTTTTTATAGACACTGCAGTCTCTCACCAAACAGGTTATCAGGGAAGCTAGCTTTTAGCATGGGAGCTGTACAACACAGTGCTTCTCTAATTGACTTCTTCTCCACTGTTATATACTCTACAGCAGAGTAAGGGGGTCGGAGCTGAGGTGACAGATGGAGACTGTTACAATTTCACTCTTTTAAGATTCCCCATGACCCTTCAAAAACCAGTAGGTGCTTGTTTCTGCAAGAACATGGGCAAATTTCGTGGAAACAGTTCTTTTGACAGTAGCAATGTGGAGATGCAGACAACTTCTCCAACTACTCCCAGCATATTTCCCAGTGTCTTTGTAGAGTATTGGACATACTGCTCTTGTTGCTTCTTCTCCTGCTTGTAGCTTGCACCTGCCTGCGTTGGATCCTGTTGACAAACTGATACAGCTGAAAGAGTTAAAGCTAGCCATATTACTCTGTCTGCATGTTGCCTAGTGGCAGGACGGAGCACCCTCAGGGCCTTCTCCTAAAGTGACTCCTGCTCCTGTGGCTGCCACTGCAAAGGACTTCTCTGGCCCCTGCCTGCTTGCACACTGGGGTTTTATGTGAGTAAAAACATCCATTTGGTTTCAACATTTAGAGAAACTAAGGTAGATTCAAATTTTACTGCATTTAAGGGAATCACTACAGCTTTATAGTGTATGGGCTTTGCTTTTATAGTGCAAACTTATAGGTAAAACCCAGGAGGTTTGTGGTACATTATCACTTGATCAGAGTTTACATTATGCTATGGTTAAAGCCACTGTGCTGTGTGATTAAATTGGTCCCTGAAACATACTGTCAAATTTAAAAAACGTGAAAACCGCCAATCAGACATGTGTGAAGTTTGCTTATAAGAAAGCAGTTCTCTTTGTTAAGTGGTTTGCTGCAAGCAAAAAATGATGAGCAGTTAAAGGAACTGGTTTTATTAGAGGATTTTTTTAGAGCTTATTGCTAAAAAGTGTTGTTGTATTTTTAAATGATTGACAGGTCAATGATCGATTTTGTAATCATATCAGCTGACCTGAGACCTTTTGTCTTGGACACTTGGGTGAAGAGAGGGG
>JBBPDA010159106.1:0-43444 GCA_037974385.1 Arnoldichthys spilopterus | reverse complement strand
CGGTTTCTGTAAAGCTGCTTTGTGATAACGTCAGTTGTAAAAAGCGCTATACAAATAAACTTGACTTGACTTGACTTCTGTGTTGGCTGCAGCTAATGTATGCTTGTCTATACATCAGGTCACAACATAGTTTCCCAAAGGAAAATTAGGTCATTTATAACAATCATATGAGACAGGGAGAATGTGTGTTTTATTAATTATGGCAAGCAATGCATTTGCATTGTACTAAAGTTTACACACACACAAAAATTAACTGTGAGCACTAGCATGTCCATTAGTAAGCTGTGCAACAACATGGATAAAAGTTCATTACATCTCTGCAAGCTGCTAAATAATATTTTGAAGTGAGTGTAATTTAGGATTTTTACTTTATTATAAATATTTTAACACTGGATCAGCTGCCACCTCAGCATTGCATTACAGAAATATAAAAAAAATAGCTAACAAACATTGCAGGTAGCAAAATTTATAAGCCAAAACAGTTACAATGTAATATTCACTAAATGTACTATTAAATGACACTATTAACCCCTTTTTACAGGCCTCCTATGGGTCATCCTGGGATAGAAAATTACTGATATATTGTGCAGAGTAAAAAGTATTTCCCCCCTTTTCTGGGTTCCTCTATTTCAATTTTTGCAACAACTGTTTCTGATCTCCGAACAAATTTAGTACAAAACTAAAGACAACCTGAGTAAACAAAATACACATATTTGATTTATTGGAGGACAAAAACGTCCCAATACCTATATCACCCATGAGAAAAAGAAAGTGCCCCCTAAACTCTTGCCTCTTGATAAGATCAGCATTTGGCATTACTGTGGACAAATTTTACCCCACTCTTCTCTATAAAATTTTTATATTTAAAATTCAGTCACATATGAGAATTTGACTATTAATTGTCCTTCTGTGTTCCTGTCACAACATCTCAGTAGCGTTCGTGTCAGGACTTTGACAAATTTTTTTTTTTTTTTTAGCCATTCAGAGGTGGCTCTTATGCTTTGGATTGTTGTCCTGCTGCATAACCCAATGGCACTTGAGCTTCAGATCACAAACTGATGACTGGATATTCCCCTTTAGCACTTTCTGGAACAGAACTGAATTCATTCTTCCCTCAAATATGGCAAGTCACCCACACCATTAAAAAATTCAAAGCTACACTGAGGATACATGCACACACACAGGTTGATATTGCTATCTTTGTAAGTACATTCCATTAACTTATAACACTTCACGTCAGTAATATTACACACACATACACATTTATGATGACAAGCAATGGAAAAATGGCATTAGCCAACTGGTCCAAAGTGTAACATCCAGTGGTGGAAAAGTCATTCGCATGCCCCAGTAACAGAGGGAACTGCAGCCAGGTAAAATGAAAACAAGCATGTTTGACAACAAGCCATGAGTCAGACACGCACATTGCTTCAGGTATTACCACGTCACACCACGCCTGAGGACCAGAGAGGGGCATTTCTTCCCCATCCATCATAAGTACAGAAACATTCATCAACGCGAAATAATGGCATTTGTGGATAAGTAACTCGCGACTCAGGGTGAAGTGTCCTCAAGAGGAACCTGAAGGCTCTAAATAACCTGACAAAAATAAGACTGCAAATGTTTTGCAGTAAAGCGACCACCAGACTGCAGGTAGACAACCCATGGCACGAGTTTTGTGCCCTTCGAGTCTACCTGCAGCCAGACGTGACAGATATATCCCTCCCAATGAGCTACTGTCGACCACCCATCACAGTTCACAGAAATGTAACTGGGGCTACTAGACCCAAACCGAAGAAAAGACCGCGATTTCTCTCACCTCGCGCTCTTTGAAGTACATGGTAAGCAAGAGGAGGAATTCGCTTCAGTACATGCGGGAATGACGGACACCGATACGCTGGGTTCACTTGTGCTCGCTCTTCGCCATCACCGGGCTGGTCACGCGCTGGAATAAACGGACAGAGTGGTGCGAGGATCACAACAGGTTGAAAAAGCCCTCCACTTCCGCGTCTCCCTGCGGAAATCCCGGGCGCAAAGGTATGCAAACGCCTACCTGTTGCTGAACAGGAGCAATGTCAGACTCGTGAGTGAACTGTTCTTAAGATCCGATTCTTTCAACTGATTCACCAGTCCAAGTGAATCGAAGCAGCTTTGAAGAGGCTGCCTGATTCTGATTGGACAACATTGTTTTGTCACTGGCGTGAAACATCTTCAGTGAGTAAAATGTTTGAAAGGTAAATGTTTAAGATGAAAGTGTACAATCTGTAATGATTTTTGTTGCTGATTTTTAGAGTTTATAAGATTAACATACATATGTGATAGTAGATGTTTAATGCACGAGGGCAAAAGTTGCACTGCCATTAAACTACCATGCACTGCATTATAGTGTTTTTACACCCTGCACTTTTTCTAGGCCAATGACTCAGTAACATCATATGTGGCTGAGGCGACCAGCTTTTCATTTGAAATCTTCTGATAATGTGGGCAGTGGTGGCCTTATGGTTAGGACACTTCCTTTGAAACCTGAAGGTTGTAGATTCAAGACCCAGCCCAGGCACTACTGAGGTACCCTTGAGCAAGGTACCATCCTGCACACTGCTCCCTGAGTGCTGTTAATAGCTTCCTGCTGCTGTGCATGTGTAATTGGTTAAATGCAGAGGTTGCATTTTGTTGTGGTGCTTGAGTGTGTTCACAATGACAACAGAAAAAGAAGCCCCCGATCATTAAAGACCCTCCACCAGGGTTAAAAGAAGCCCCAGATCATTACAGGCCATTCACCAGGGTTTAGCTCTGTTCTATATAATCATGCTGCTTCTTATGTCAATCCACCTTGAATGTATTTTGCTGAAAAGCTTATTTTTTGTCTCATCTGATCATAGAACCCCTTTCAAAGGGTCTAAGGAACTTAAGGTGCTTACACAGATATTGGTTTAAAGAAAAGCCTTTCTTCTGGCATGCCTTCTGAAAACATTGAAGGTGATATATAAATGTTCTTGGGCACTATAACATCCATCAAATATACAACTGTGATCGTTTTTTAAATATGTGTCTCTCTCCAACCTACCTCACTGTGTACTTGGGGGTCAAAAGCATGCATCTTCTTCCAGGCAGGTTCACAACATTTGCTTGATGTCTTTGTAACTTTGTAATGGTAAATTTGGACAGTTAGAGGAATTTAGCTCATTATTATAACCTTTACCTGATTTATGAAGGTCAACTCACATAGTTTAAGTGTGTATTCTCTAATCTTCATGTAGATGAATTTATAAGTGAATTTGGTGTCAGTATCATTGTGTATGTTTTTATTTAAATTTATTAATTTAAAAATGTAAAATCTAAATGGTGGGTGTACACCAATCAGCCATAACATTATGACCACTGACAGGTACAGTGAAGAGCACTGACTAGTTATTTCAATACAATGGCACCTGTCAGTGTGGTGGGATATATAAGGCAGCAAGTGAACAATTAGCTCTTGAAGTTGATGTGCTGGAACCTGAAAAAATGGACAAGTATTGTGAGACAACTGAGTCAGAGCATCTTCAAAATCGCAGGTTTTGTGAATCAGCAACAGGGTCATGGGCACCCAGGGCTCAGTGATGCATGTGGAAATTAGTTAATTCGCCTGGTCCGACCCCACAGAAGAGCTACTGTGGTTAAAGAAGTGAATGCTGACTCTGATAGAAAGGGTCAGAACATACAGTGCATCACAGTCAGAGCTGTTTCTGCAGCACGAGGTGGGATTAATATTAGGCAGGTGGTGTTAATGTTATGGCTGATCGGTATACAACGGTGTCAGCGTTTATATTTTAACGTGCACAGTCGCAGTATCCACCCCTGCCGAGCTCCTGATTTAGCTCACACTTTATCTGCGATCTAGATAGCTTCCTCTTTCTGCATGTGCGAGCTCTGTGCTCGGTGGACAATGTGGACTGCTTTAGGGAGTGGAAGGCTCATTGATTAAATCGGTCGTCTCTGTGGAACAAGTTGCTTTGACTTGTGGACCCGCCTTTCTAGTTCGACCAGCCTAATCAATGAGGCCGTATTGACGTAGAGTAACAACGACGAGCACTGTCGCTCAAAACAAAAATTAAGAACTGAGCAGGATTCATTTAATCGGACAGTTTGTAAGACTCGGTTCAGCAAAATGATTCGATCCTTCCATCACTAGCTACTGAAGAGGGCGCCCAGGTACCAGTCTGTGCCGTCTTTAGCCCGATGTTTAAGGGTGACAGGAGATAAAATAAAGCTTCCTGAAAAAAACTTATTTACACACTATCCCCTTATCCTAAATGCAATGCGATTTTCGTGAAAACGTAATGGGTATCCACACTTTGATTCTTTAGATCTGCAGTGGTGTGACAAGTCTTAGTCACTCAAAAATAGTGAAACTGGCAGCATGTAAGTGCTGACATGGACATAAGTGTCTAATTATCCATTTAGTTAAATTGTCAGTGGGAGAACATTTTAGTAAAAGTGATTTTGGAGCATTTCTACTGGTGAACAGAAGGTTGCCGGTTCAAGTCCCAGCTGCTCCATGTGTTAAATATAGAAGTCACATTTCAACATGGTGCTTGAGTGTGTTCATAATGACAAATGAGTCACTTTCATGTTGAACTGTTTTGATTCTTTGCTAAAGTTCTCTTCCTTGAGAAATCTTCTTTTGTGAAGAACACCAGGGTACTAAAAAAAACTAATGACAGGTTTAATGGTGTTACATGACAAAAAACAAGTTAGGCAAAAGAAAAAATGTTTAATATGGTTCCCAACTGTTCACATTTCAGATTAATCTAATTTGTTTGAAGATGATATTTTTCAGCTTTTATAGTATAGTTTTATACACATGTAACAATGAAAAGTAATGTAGTTCACGCTCTACCCAGGTACTGACAGATAATCCAAACAATATAGAGGGGCAGGGATTTTCTATCTTGGAATAAATACTCTAGCACCGCAATTGTCTAGGGATGCAGAGTAAGATCTGATTATTCACACAGGACATCAGGGAGACACTTATGCACATGCTGATGATGTGAACACTAAAAACATTCAGTCCTCATCCTGTTCTTCAACTGCCTTGCGGAAGTTCTTGCGATTCACCTTTTTTCCGCAGTTAAAGGCAAAATTACTTTGCTTTCCTTGATCCATGTCATCTTCCTCCTCTGGTACCCTCTTCCTTTTCTTCTCCACCTCTTCACTCACAGGTTTAGAGTTGCGATAAAGAGAGGCCACCTTTCCCCCTTCTTCATCCTCCTGGCCAGCATCCAGATGGATCAGACCAACCTCGGTCTTCTTAGCTCGCTCGACCTTGTGTGTATGTTGGCCTTCATCTCTGGAGACCTGACCGGGCTTGATGAAGATAATCTTATGCTCAGCCTTACTGCTGTGGTCCTGGTTGAAGGCCGGGGTGAAAGCTTCTTCAATGGCCTCCTGTGACCTCCTGCGTTCCTGGAGCCCTTGTATGAATTCATGGGCCACTTGGCTGTTCTTTTTATCACTGGTCTCAGGAACATCATCCAGATTGTAGCGGGTCCACCGTTCAGGGTGAGCCAGATAGTCTGGTACTCTCTTGGCAGGGGAAGCTTTCTTGCTTCTCTCTGAAGCCCCTCCATGTTTCATCTGAGCAGATGGGGGTGGAGATGGTGGGGCAGGTCGAGCGAACGTGCCGTCAAGAACATTATCATCAGCTAGCTGGTTTGAAGTGAGCTTTGCAGCACAATCCAGCTGACCAAAAATGCTTCTGCTACGGTCAGTGAATCCAGAACTTCCACCAGTCAGTCTGAAAGTGGGCTTTTCTTGAGGGACAACATGACCATGCTTAGGACTCTCTTCTTCATCAGAGGAAGAAGACAAGTCCTCAACCTTTCTGCTGAAGGGCTCTGAAGATTCTTCAGGGTCTGAGTCACTCAGTGAGAGGTCGTCAGGCACATCAACAGCATCTCTATTGGAGAGGCTGCTGAAAGTATCATCCTTGCCTTTTGAGTCACTCATAGTACAGATGTATGGAGGTCAGCAAGAGTCACAGCTAACAAATGGACAACCTAAAGGAAAAAAAAATTATTAAATACCAGGTGACATGAATGACTGGCAACCATAAAACCACATTGTTTTGTCATAGTTTCCCTCAATTATGAAGCCATTTTTGGTGTTTTTGTGCATTGTAAATTTGGCACACAGAATAATTCAAGACTGTATCTCTAAGTGTAATCAATTGATTTGTATGTCATTGTAAAAAACACAATTCTCAGTCCATTTAAGCTGCTTCCAGTATGTGCATCTTCATCAGTGACAGAACATTTTTGGAACCAGGGTCACAATTTAATTCCACTGAAAAACTGTAGCTATTAGCCAGCATACTGTGAAGAGTCCTAGAAATAATTCTGCTGCATAGTAATTATGATAATGATGTAATAACTCCACAGATTAAATATACCTTAAAATTATAAACAAATACAGAGATAAAAACTTCTTCTTATGCGTTTTATTGATACTGGTAGAGCATGTAATTCGGAGTGTCAAAGAGGGGTGCTCATATATACTGTGTGAATTCTGCCTTAATGGGAACATTGTCTCAATGATTGTTGAGTACTGCATGATCAGCAGCACTTCAGTGAACCATATTATCACACATGTATGCAAATGAACAGTGCTGGTCTCTAGCAGGTTTTTACTATATGTACTGTGTATGGTCTGTATGGTCAGATATAATGCCAGTAAGTGTGTTGTCATAATCTGTAGAACCAAGAAGAACAAATGTTGAACATTTTTTTACTTTTAAACTATCTAATAATAATCTTAGTGTTTGTTATTAGATAAAATATCTTGGTCACATATGACAGATGATGAAGATATCTATATACTGCATGATGTGTGCACAAGCTAAAATTCTCTTGTGTAAGTTTAGTGCATGCACAGATGAAGTGAAGATGTCTCTGTTTAGAGCATACTGTACACAACTATTTACTCTGTGCACTTGAGGTCAAATTATAGAAAGTTTTCAGCGGCTTCAAGTAGCATATAATGTAATAATATAACTGTGGGCATATTATTTATAAAACCTGGGTGGATTAGTGCAACTGGGGTGTTCATGGCTGCAAAATTAATTTCTGTGTTACCAGTCCACTTGTGGAATCACTGGTGCCGTTGTCTCCTTGTACGGCAGATTTGTTTTTCCTAGTTAAGACTATGATCTTGTTATTGTACCCTTGCATTTGCCATGGTCCTGGAGGAACATTGTTTCGTTTCACTGTGTACTGTGTGAACTGTATATGGTTGAAATGACTTGACTTGATTTATCTTATGTGATGCTTTTTATCTAGACCTTGGGTCTATAATAAGGGTTTGATTGCCCTAAACCAGACAAAACTGCAGAAGTCATGATAGAATCAAGAGTACCTACATGTGCTGAGGGGCTGCAAAAGCACCTTCTATGTGAATTCAGAGAAAAACAACAGGTGTACAGTGTAGCTCTGTGAAAACAGATGCATCAAATAAGTTCATATTCCCAAATTCAGCACTTAAACCCACATAAGAAGCGACAGAAATATGCAAAAGCATAAAATAACTTTTTAAGTATTTTTCATTGAATTCACACAATATCAACAAAAGCCGCTGTCATAGAAAACATGGATAGTTCTACTTGTGTTAGTGTGCATGCTGGTATCTTACTGGGGCTGAAGACTCACAGATTCTGCGAGATTCGCTGCTCAGAGGAGACTGTACATTTATGGGGAGAGTCACTCAGCCTCAGCACAGCCATCTGTCTCAGTTCTACAGGACTTCCTTCGGAAAATAGTGCGGCCCACTTTCTTGCCTATCAAGGGAATCGCGATGAAGAAAACGACATATTAAAATATTTACTAGCTTAATAAATAACGTTTCTAAAACGTGTATATAGAATAAAGTGTCAGTTACTTATAAATAATCTGGATTAACGTACATGCATAGCAACTGGCTATACCCGTAACATAGGAGTGTTGGTGGCTAGCAGCTAGCCATTTGTCTATCTAATGATGGGTGCTAAAACTAGGAATATAAATGAGAGAGAACTGCCACACGGCAAGATTTCGTTTAACATAGTCGACGAAAATAAACCAGGTTTACCTAATAATGTACATTAGACATGTTCATAAATGTAGCAGCTCAACCTACCTCCGCCGTCTTCCTCTTCCCTCGTCTTCTCCGTGGCAAGAGCTCATGTACCGCCCCCTACTGCCCAGAGTTTCTGTTCACCCGTAGTGGCTCTTTTCGTGATGCGTTTTCTATCCAGCAGGGGGAGACACTGCCCGCTCTGTAGAGCCAGCCAGAGGACTCCGTTTCACTGGGAAATCCATTCTTAGATCTTCGGTAAGAAATCCTGCGATTACTTCGGATTTAAGATGTAGAACGAGCAGATGAAATGCAAGGGCTGAACGATCTTATCTGGATAAATAATGTATCACAGCTTGACCATTCGAAATAATCTCAATAGATAATTCCATCTAATTATAATTATGCTTTTAGAAAATTAGTTGTTGTGTTTGTTGGGCATGTTTTGACAAGACACGATCTGTTTTTTTGTTTTTATTTTTTATTTTATTCTAAATTATTATTATTATTATTATTATTATTATTATTATTATTATTATTATATATTCGTGTGTTATGAAATCTAAATTTTATCTATATTTGTGCCTTTGAAGGATGCAATCTAAGATGGTTTTGTGGCAGGGACGAACTACCGTGCATGTGAAAGTTCTAAAGAAAGACAGATAAAGACTAGAATAAATGCAGCGTAAAAATAAATGAAACAAAACTCTCTCTGGGCCTCTCTGCACATGAATAATAGATGAATATGAGCCTATGAAAAATAGGTACATTCCATAGAAACTCCATAATTCAAACTCCATATAAATTACACACACACACACACACACACACACATATATATATATATATATATATATACACGGTGCAAACATTGTTTAACTCTGAGAAAACGTCCAAACAGACCATTCTTCACAATTAAGCTGAAAAACAGAATTGTTGTTTTTGGAATGTTGAATTTGCATAAAATCTCTTGTTCAGCATACAGGAGTTTCTCCCTGCTCATTCACACAGAGTATTTCAGTGTCTTGGAGCTTTCTGCAGGTACAGTACCAGGCAGCCAATCAGAGCAAGACTCGGTTACACAAATCCGTCTTAAAGTCACAGCAACAAAAACATCCTTTTTGATTGGAAGGGTGAAAGAGAAGTTGGAAAATTGTAAATGGATTACCACAGGTTTGGTACATAGACGTCAAAAGTGGACCTCAGAGAAGGAAAAAGTGGCAAAAGTGTAGGATATGCCTCCCTCACTACCACCACCACCACCACCCCTCACCCCCCCCCCCCCACACACACACACACACACACACATACACACATACACACGTCCATCTACAGCCATGTATGCCGACGTAAAGTGTGCGTCCCCTTTAAGGGCAACATCTCTGATGCTCTTTTTCGAGTTCAATCACACGAGCCGAGCTGAGCCGAGTAGAGCAGAGCGCAGCCGAGCCGAGCCGAGCCGGGCCACTTAGTAGGATTTCCTACCCTCAGAGGTGTAGAGAGCAGAAGCTATATGTAAGAAAAGGAGCACCATTAGCCAGATGTGACATCAAATAAGAAGAAGAAAAAAGAAGAAACGCCCCTTTGCCGGAATCCTGCTATTGTCCGGGCGGATATCTGAGTGAAAATGAAGAGAATAACAGGAATGTCGAAAGGTGCAACTCTCATAGAGATGACCAACATCGCGGATGCTCATGTAGAAGGTAGGCAAAAATACACAGCCAGCGCCAAAACGGAAAGTGTTGGCAATAAAAACGTTCAAGTAACCCCAGGAAAGGTGTAAGAATGGGAGGGAGAGACATACGTTCGGGTTTGCGATAGAGGGAACAGACAGTTCGTCGATATTCGTCGAGATTTTCTATAAAGTGATCTCCAACAGCCCAGCTGAGGTTAGTGTAAAAGGCGGAGTTGCAGAGTAAATCACTGCAGATAAACTGTTGTTATGCTAAGCTAGCTCTAAAAACAGCCATTCTCTGAAGTGTCTGTAAGTTTACTGTTTCCTTTCTTCATGGAGCGGTTTACTACTACAGGAGCACAGAGTTTCAGACTAAACATTCCGCAAGGTTTCATATCCGTCAGCGACCCACTGTTCAGTCTGTCAAGGAAAATCTCTAACTCTGTAAACGTGGAGTACTTCTCTGGGAAGTCTACTCCTGTGTTCTGCAATGTAACGCCTATTTTCTCCAGTTTTTATCCCTAAAAATCACAGAATGAACGAATGAACTGCTGCTTACTGTGTCAAGTATTGTACTGTGTGATTTTAAAGGTGTAATCGGATTCACCCTCTCCTTGATTAAATTACCCCGCTGAAACTATGATTACAGGTTGTAATCCAAGATTTAATCTACAAAGAGCCTCTTTCTGAGGCCAGGGTCTATTTCAAGCAATGAGCCAGCTTTTATACATCTACTCTTATGAAGAAATATAATTTTAATTTCCCTGGGTGTGTGGCAGTATCAAAAAATGAAACCTGTGACCAGTTTGGCTTCTCCTATGGCCACCAGTGGTACACGTGGTGTGGTTTCTCCTGACCAGAAGTGGGATTCCAGCAGCCCCCTTATCAAATCTCTCACAGATCTAAGTGAGTCATAGCCACAGTCATTCCCACTGTATGCAGAGGGAACATTTTTAGAATAGTTTGGATCCTTCAGCTCTTTCAGCAAGATCAAATGAAAGACTGAGGAGGCACAGGACTCTGACACCTTTGGTTTAAAGGGCCCAATTCCTACAGTATCTCGCATTTTATTTTTAACCCCAAAGCTTACAACATATTGTGACTATGTATGTGTTATAACTGCGTTTCACAAGACAATTTTCACACCTCTCTTTAACATTTAGAATTAAACACACCATTTTTGATATTGTGTCTAATACTGACATATGTAAATGACCTCTGATCTAACAGGCTGCTTGGTATTGTCATTTAAAGAGAACTATGGGTAAAGACCCCCTAATTACCGAACTACCTACAGCAGGCCTGAAAGGTGATAATACAGTGGTGCCTCAAAGTTCATGAACCCTAGTGTTTCTTCATAAATAGAACCCTACAACATCATCAGATTTTCACACAAGACTTAAAAGTTGATTAAAAGACAATTAAACAATGTATATACTCTGACATTTATTTATGAGAGAAATTGATCCTATATGACATCTCTGTCAGAGGCAACAATATGTGAACTTTCATTTTCAGTTTCTGTTGTGACCACTTTGTGCAGCAATAACTGCCACTAAGCATTGTTGTTAACCTAGGCCAATTCTCTTTACTCTGTTTCTCTTCCTTCTAGTTTTTTGGTCATCCCCCCAGGTTTCTGCAAGGCCCTGCTTTATATGATGTACTATTTCTACTGTAAATCTACTGACATTTTTTTCTTAGGAGATGGAGATGCTCCTTGCTAGCACTCTGCTGTTAAATCATTCTTCTTCTCATTACCACATAATAAGTAGCCAACCCCATTAGTGACCTGTGCTGGGCTGAAATGAGTCAGCAGCAGTGATGTTGGAGTTGGTTGTTTTCAGACTGTGTCATGTTGATTGGTGTTTGTTAAACAGGGCCGAAGGGAAAGTTGTGTACCACGTGTGCGTGTGTTTGTGTGTGTGTGTGTGTAACTCGGACCTATGAGAGTTCTGTGGTTTTGTTCACTGTGCCCCTGTGTTTGTTGTGTGATGAACAAGGGCTGATTGAAAGAAGCTCAGAGAAGACGTTCAGCATTTGTGAAATGCCCGCTCAGCAGTGAAGAGGAAGAATGCTATGTGAAGGGAAACTTCGGCCAAGTCTCATTTTCACTGCCAGAAATACTGCAGTAATTTAATCTTAACCTAACTAAGTCTAACCAATGCATCACTGATTGACTTTGGAATTTTCTCTTTTCTACCAAAGCTTTTAAGTGTCTGCCAGATCCTGCTTGAGCCTTTGAAATATTTGATACTTTCACTGAGCTTTTTGTAGCAAGTCAAGCTTCTGTGAAAACTGTTTATGATTTTGTCAAAAGGTGACAGACTGTAATATTCAGGCATACTGTTAATGGAGTCATACAATTACATTGTGTTTGTTTGTTTCAGATATTGATTGAAAATTGGCAAATTTCCCACTTGTGGGACTAATAAAGGGTTAGCTTAGCTTATCTTATCTTATCTTATCTTAAAACAGAAACTTGCTGTCACTAATATTAGTAGTTCACAATACAGAAAAGTGAAAAAGTAGGTTTTCATTCTGCCTTGCTGATATTTACAGTAGTGTGTATGGTTCCCTGTGGTGCAACTATAAGAAGCAGAACAGAATAAAACTCTTCAGTCCAAACCAAATATTGGGAGTGTAGCAAATTTAAGGTCTAAATTTGTGATTTGTGGATAACTGGAGAATGGAGTTATATTACTACTTTACTATATTTTATATGAATGTGACCTAAAACATCATATAATTTTCAAACAAGTCTTAAAAGTTAAACAAATTGCACAAAAAATATTATATTTGGTCATGCATCTCTTGAAAAAATCCAAATAACCTATAAAGTAAGTGAACCTTTGCTTTCTGTATCCGGTGTGACCCCCTTGTGCAGCAATAACTGCAACGAAACATTTGCGGTAATTGTTGATTAATCCTGCACATCGTCAATTGTAGCTTGTTCCTCTATACAGAACAGCTTCAACTGTTGGATGCTGGTGGGTTTCCTCACATGAACCACTCGCTTTAGGTCTTTCCACAACATTTCAATTGGATTTAAGTCAGGACTTTGACTTGGCCATTGCAGAACATTCACTTTATTTTTCTTAACTATTCTGTCTCTTGAGATTCAGTTCATGGACAGAGGTCTTGACATTTCCCTTTAGAATTCTCTGGTATAGTTCAGAATTCATTGTTCATCAATGATGGCAAGCCATTCAAGCCCGGATGCCCATGTCCATAAGGTTCTTATGCTGTAATGCAGTGTTTTTCTTTCTCCAAATGTAATGCTCCTCATTTAAGCCAAAAAGTTTTGGCCTCATATTTTAATAATATATTTTTGCATTTAAATTTAATTGATTAATTAATTAATTAATTTCCACCAGTGTGACATAAATATATCTGTTCATTCCACTGTTAATCTTTCTTTATTTTATTGTTTGCAGTGGTTTGCACTGAGAAGTCGATTTTGCTTATAACTGCATTGTTGCATCTGCCCTTTAATTATAAGATGTTCAAAAAATATATATTACTTGTTTGCACGTGTGAGTTCACGGAAATGTAGCAGATTGTGTGAAATTTCATCATATTTCATATTGACCACAGACCCCGATTTCAAAGTGAACTGCATCGTAGCAAATTCTAAAGTATTGAAAATTATCAGATTGTTGTCTAAAATAATTTGATCAGATAGAGTTATGATGAAACTTGTGATTTACTCGCCTGATATATTAACGGTATCTTGTTCTCCAAGGTTTTCTTTTTTAAGATAATAACCCAAGCTATACCATGACATTTAATATATTGATTTAGGAAGAAAATAGGAAGTTAATGTAATGTTAATTATGCTTGTTTTTTTTTATGTATTTATGAAGAAGCTGTAATAACAGTTAGTCTAAATGTAATTTAAAAAAGTCCTAAAATGGGTTATTGGATATTTAAAGGATGTTACTAAAACACCAGAGTATTATACTGTGTTACAAATTACAGAACAGGGAAAAGAACGGTCTGTAAACTATCAAGGTGGTTTTTTACTGTCATTAGATTTTTTTTCTTTTAATGAGATTCCTATTGTCCGTTTACTTTCTTTATTATATAGCAGTTAGCTTGATTTAGAGGCAATGTATGGCTTATTTATAAAGACATTTCAGGCAATGAACAAACAACACCCATTTTATAGTCTGCAGGGCAGTTTCTTAAGTACTTGAATGAATCGCCTGACGATGGTGTGCTTTGTCAGTCGCTTCCCCTGTTTATCTTGGAGTTGACTGTTTCTCTTATCAGGGCAGACCGTATGGGACATTCTTTAGAAAGACAAAACTGTGACATTCATGAAGCCCTAATACATTACTAGGATGTTGTGTGTGTGTGTGTGTGTGTATGCATGGGTGTACTTGGGTAGATGCCTTTTAGCTTTTGGAATCTTACAGTTTCATCAAGGAAATAGCAATAATAAACAAATATTACAGTATTATATTGCATATTGCAGATGGTCAATGTGAAGATGTGTTATTGTGACAAATGACATCATGATGAGCTTTTTAGTGTGTATTTTGTATTGTGAATGATGTAAAAAGCGATGTTTTTGATAACATGTAATTATGGCACTGTTACTGTATAAGTGTAAAGTCAGATTTAGTTTGTTTTTGTTTACCCTGTAGTGGAATATAGACATGTTATATGATATTATCTTCTAGCATTTTTACATATTTTTGCCATATTGTCAAGCCCCAACTCTGTTAGTTGCCTGTTAAAAGTGATGTGTGGTGAAACTAAATCCTATAATAATTATAATAATAATTATTGCTTACTAGAATATGACAAATGAAATATAATAGAAACTGTTAAAGTCAGTCGAACTGAGTAACAGTTATTAAAGTAGCCCAGATGATATTAAACAGCATATATTCTTTCTTCTCACTGTAGCCTAAGGTTTTGAGCTTATGACAGACATTTAAGGTACTGGGGAGAAAGAAAATGAGGGTTACTATGGTAACTGGGCTCAGGAATTAAGTTTTCTGTTTGATAGTCTGGCCTGCAAAAGTAAGAAAATTATACTCCATGGAAGGAAAACGATCGTAAACAAATCGGGAACATGAACCAGAAAATAGAGACAATTCCGTATTCTCTACAAACAGATTATGGTTTAAAACAGTAAATCAGGTTTTGTATTTACATTCTTTTTTGCATAATAATAGGGGATTAAACTTCCACAGGACCAGATTGTGATCTAGAAGATATAAGACATATAGGGTTTCCAAAGGCTTTGAGGTCAGACGTTTTGTGTCGTTGAAAATAATTTGTGTGTGTTTCCTGGGAATTCATGTGAATTTGCAGTTGTGGTTGTTCACAGACAACCTCACAGAAACTGAAATGTGTATCTTCCCCTAAGTGAATGAGAGTATGTGAGATGGTATTACACAAGCAGTAAAAAAAAGAGCAGCTAGAAGTTAGTACTCATCTTCACAGGTTGGTTGTTATTGTGTGATGGGGAAACGGTAAGTAAAAAGTAACTTTTGAGGAGAAAATTAGGTGGAAAGTCTATTTAAGAGGGGCTGCAGGGCAACCAAATAGCTCTGACTTGTCTTACCTGAGCATATACACTGTGATGGTTAATCAAGTAATGCTAATAGCCCACAGTGACAGTAAACACTCATTTACCAATGGATAAAAAATGTCCACCTATTGATTAACTTCATGCAGTTCACAGGAAGGATTTTTAACTTTTAAACGTATAGAGCAATGTGATCCTATTTTTTTTTTGTACCCAACATAGATGTCATTGCCATTGGCAATGCAGCTGTTGAGCTAATTGAACACACTCAGGAGGAGGAGAGCACTGTGCTACTGCACAGACATCAAGCCTGCACAAAAAGCCACTGCCTCAGACTAGGGTTGGGAATTGAAAATGGGCTTCATTTGAGAACCAGTAACAAATTGTAAGATCCATTGAAATCATATGTCTTTGCGGTTACCAATTCCTCTTATTGATGCCGGCATGTTTTTACATGTTTGTTCCAGTGTTATTTGGCAAACCTTCTGCACTGTGTTCAGACTCTGACATAAATAAGAAAAATGGATCACACAGAAAGTGGATCAGGACTCAGTAACAGAATTGATAAAGAATTAGACTGAAAAGCAGAATCAATAATAACATCGGTTCCCTTTCCTACCTCAGACCACAGGCTATGGAGATCAGAGATTTTTCATCTGAAAAACACACTCAGCTCTCAAACAATTAAGAGATCAGTGAAATAGCCTCAGACAGAAGCTAAACAACTGCAGAGAGAACAACTTCAGACTGAAATTTGTAGGACAATCGCAATTTCAATCTTTCTTCTTTGTTTAGTGGCAATTTTGTGGCCAAATGATACATTTCACTATACTAGAACCACAACTTTTACTGAATTTATGCATTGATTGTTGTTTTATTTGACAGTAAAAGTAAATGCTGTGCCTTACGTTTGCGTTCACTTCATTGTAAGTGTAAAATTACAAGATGAAAATGTGTGTAAAGGTTTTATAAAGGTTTTTTATTTTATTTTATAAAGTAGTAATAATAAAAGGTTAAAAAACAAAAGTCAATTTAATGTAATACTTTAAAGTGAACTACAGATCAGTTTATAGGAGAAGAAAAAGTTGGATTTCAATGTTGGGCTTGACATGAGCTTTTTGAATAGGTCTGAAATAAACCAGGGACAAGGGGGAGGATAACTGGGGAGCATTGTTTCATAGTATTTGGACATTTACATGATGCAAATGACAAAATTTGAATTAGACAAAAAAAGTGTTGGGTATCGCTATTTGTTATTGAAAGCTTTTTGTTTTATACTCTGCTGCATTAATTCAAATTGAACATTCAGAATCCACCTTATGCATGAATGTTAAAGAAAATAGTATTGCCATTATCATATTTTTAAACTGCAAATGGCTGTTTCTGGCATCTTGTGTAGTGCGATATGTGCCCTTGATTGTTCATAAGAAATTAAACTATTTTGAAAATTGTTAAAATGGGATAAAACATGTTTGTGTAACTGTCTATATAGGTGAACATGCTTTTCACTGAAAAAAGAAGCTTTGTCTGCCCTGCCCATGACCTTGCCGTCGTTTGACAGTCTTCCTGGCTTTGACAAACCTAGTCAACTTGGGAGTTAATGTGACTGTTTGATAAGAAGTATTTCTATTTTTCTCCCTCAGTGATTAGATAATCTTGAAAAAAATATTTGCCATTAGGGTGGAAGTGCAGTTGTGTATGTGGTTTAGGGCATCCTTAAGTTGACAGTTGGGCAAATTCAGAATTCTATTTTAAATCCTCTTACTTGTGTGATTGACATATCTGAGGTAGTATGGTGTGTATAGTATATAAGGTGTTGTTCTACAGCCTGTGACAATGCATTTACAGTACAGTACTAATACTGGGCAAAGATTCCAACATCATTTAAAAACCAACACAAACGTGCATTTTCCAAAGAAAACAGCTTAGGGTTTAAGGTTAACATTGCTAACATGTGGAGGAGCTATTGTTGGTGGCAGGTAGAGCCTTTTCATTGTTGTGAGAAAAGAGTGTTAGCAGCTTCTGTGCTGTTTTTGTTTTCCCACAGTTTGAGAATGTGCCCAAAATGTAGTAGAAAGGCATAATGATGGGAATTTACTCAGTGTTTTTGGACTACAGTGCTAAGGAATCCACAAGAACCATTTAAGAGGTTTTCTGTTGCAAGAACTAAATATAAATGCTCTTCTTGAGCTTACATATACATTACATTACATGTATAGCTAGAAGAATGGGTCTATGAATGAATGTTCTCAGAAATGTGTACTGTAAAGTGGAAAGCTTTGTTTTGACAAGCTCAGGTATTGCATGCAAAGCCATATCTTTCCCGATAAGCAGCAGTGTTGTCACACCAGGTGTTGCAGGTGTTCTTCTCCTGACACTTATCATCCACAGCAACATTACCATGGCCAGAACCATAGCCACTGCTCCATTGGTAAAAGGCCTCAGGGCTGCTGGTTGTCTGCCAAAGCTCAGACTTCAAACTAGGCTCATGATATCATAATTTAAAACATTTTGTCGAACTACAGCTAAAATCTATATTCTGTGAGATTTTAAGTTTGATTATTTAGTGTTTTCCATTTCTTTCTACATACCTGGTTAATTTGTTTTTTCTTTACTCCTTTCCCTCTGCTTCGCTCTGGGTAAGATGGTTTTGCTGTGTTGACAGGCTACAGGAAGACCTTTCTGGGAGGTATGGACAGAAACTGCCTCTATGTGCCGTTTGTCTGTCCATCCACCACATCATTGTTCCTGACCTTCTTGTCCATTTCAAATTTGGGGCGATTAGTCATTTAGCTTTCTCTGTTCTGCACTGCTAACTTATCTTCTTTCTCTGATGTTCTGTGGGCTGTGGGCGTCATGGTGGCCAAATGGTTAACACTGTTGCCTCACAACATAAAGAGTGTTAGCTTCTTTTGCTTTCTGTGTAGAGCTCTGTGTGGCATTTTCTTGTTCTCCTCATGGTTTTCTGCCAGAAGCACCAGTTTCCTCCCACAGTCCTAAGACATTTACATCAGTGATTAGCTAAATTGCTCCTAGATGTGCATGTATGTGTGAGTATCTGTGTGTCTGTCCTGCAATTGACTGAGGTATTTTTTTCAACCTTCCACACTGTGAGCATTGGGATAGGTTTCAGCATCCTTCGTGACCCTGGTTAGGATAAGAAGCTCAGAAAAATGATTGATTACTTGTGAATATGAAGAACCTTTTAAACCTTTTAAGAACCTTCATACAATGTAAACGTTCCTCACCAGGCAGAGGGTTCTTGCTAGAATGGGGCTAAATGATTTGGGGGGAAAAAAACAAACAAAACATTTGGACCAATGTTGTGATGGAGATTAAAAAAACAATTTTAAAATTTCTAGTCTTCAAGTCCAACATTTTCAGGCTTAAGAATTGAACATTAAATGTGCTAAACAATTTTATGAGCCCTGCATTAGTAAAAAACATTATAACAATCATGTAATATGTCATTAATATTTCAGCTTACACTTTGAAAATTTTGGTCTTTAAAATTGTGGTTTTATTATAAAAAGCATTAATCTTTCAGCACTTTTCAGCTTTTAAAAACTTCTTCACATTCACACATCTCATTTGCAAAAAAATGTTTCTTTAAAGAAATTGTACACTGAAAGAACATTTAAGGGAAATAATAGATACTGTGGCATAGAGTAAAGAAGCCCACCTTCTGTCTGTCAAGAAGTGTTTTAAGGATCTTCAGTGTTAGTTCATAAACTTCATAAACATCAGTGGTTACGATAAGACAAATCACAGTCATATCGGCCATTAAGCTCTGATAAAACTGCAGAAATATTTTTCATTTCTCTGTATATTCAGTTATACTGTTTTTTGTTATCACTGTATATTAGTAGTAGTAAGACTGACCAATAGTTTCTGGTTAGGATGCAGTTTGTTTCAGTCTATTGTTTGTTAGAAAACAGTGTTGCACTTGGTTTGTCTTCCATGCTTCCTTTTCTCATGACTTTGCATTTCCTGTTTGTTTTCTATATGGACTTCTGTGCTTCCCCACATTTATCTTCAGTATTGGTGGTAATCTGTGTATGAGTATGTGTGCACTTTGTGATGCATCCAGGCCCATTTCTGTGCTACATTTTTGCTTCAGCAAGTGTCAGATATTGTTATTAGAAAGCCATCTACAGCAGAGACACAGAGACACAGCATTATTCTGCAGCTAGTCATAGTGTTTATATATGTATATATATATAGACTTTAGCATACAAACTAGCTTTCTGTCAGGGTCTGCCATTGTACTCCACTCCCACACCACTCCACAGGCTTACAATAAGGGCCTCCTGAGTAGCATGCTCTATGATTTTACCCTTGCAGCATTAACACTGTGTACATGCTGTGTATATGAAAAGGTGAGTGTTTCCTCACTTACAGTCACAGCATCCATAGTTCATGTCTACATGCTCACTGTGTTGTGGATATGGAACTGTGTGTGTGTGTGTTTGTATGTGTTTGGGAGGGGGACCGCCTGCAGAGCCCCCTCCTCTATACAGGAAGTCCTGATTTTTTGCAGATTCTCTCAAATCATGCTTGTCAGCCCTAGTTCATAGCTGGTCGAGGGGGTTTATTCATTTGTGTATATCAAGAACAGATGTGTATACTGCAGAAAATAAGAAAGAAAGAAAAAACTTCTGTGCTGTAGATTTCTTTGTAACACAATAGAGAGGTGTATGATTACATACCCTGTGCCCTACAAAATCCTTCTTTAAGTCTCTTTTAAAACAAGAGCTATGGCAACATTTTGGGACAGTTTAAATGCCAATAAGGGGATTAGGAAAAATAGATTTTCTCTTGTTTTCAGTCTAGTTTATCAGAACTCAGACCTGATTAAGCTTGGGTCAGGAGTCAATCAAATGTTCCTTTTTTGTGGCTGGGAAATCTCAGACGTCTCAGGGATTGTAAGAATATTTGACCTTTGACAAGCATGTACATGTAACAGCTGGTCTTTTCCCTGTTTTCTTAATCAGTTAACAGTCATTTCTGTTTTTTTGTTTCGGTATTGCATCAACATTTTTATCTTTCACCCACTGTGTGGGTGGAGAAACCCATTTTTTCCATCTTTGTTTTGCTCATTGACTGCCTGTGAAAGACACAATGTGCTTTTCATTATGTAAAATATGACCCATGGTTTTTACACTCATTTTTTCAAATGTTATTTTGACACATTTTTCCAAGACTGCTGTAATGTTAAGTGTGAGTGTTCATATCCTCCAATGTTTTTCTCTAATGCTTTGCAAACTCTGTTTGGTTTCATACTCCACAGACAATAATGGTCTCCTCTCAGTCTCAGACAGGGGAACTCCACTACCAGGCCACCAGGAGGTAGGTGTCTACTTCAATCCCCAAAAACATTGGTCTTTTTAGCTAAATAAAACTATGTGCACGTTTAATACTTTTGGGAAAATTGCACCAGTAATTCAATTTCAACCAAAACCAAATTCAACCAACATAGTCTTGACCCTGAATAGTAAGCATGCATCAGTTTTCTGAAGGTTAAGTTTATTATATAATATTGTTCATACAGACGCATTTGTGTGACATTATTGCAACTCTCAAGCCATGCCCAAACTCACACCTCCACCCAATTATTATGTCTGGAGCCATTTATGATCTTTCTCATGACCCGTGTATGACATTTAGTTCCTTCCAGAGCTTTCTATAGGTTAAAGGTTAGAAGTTGTTGTAGCTTCCTGTGGCTAATAGCTCCTTTGGCACTGACAACAGGGAAACATTATGTAATGGTTCTCTACTCCATATGGCCACATTATAGATATGCAGTGCATCTAGTCTTCTCAGATTCTTTATCAGTTCAGTCAGTGGTTTCTGTTTGAAATGTCCCTGTCTGTGAGCCTTTAGCAAAGATTGGATAAGATTCAAATATAAAATGTTATCCAATGCGTCTTAAACCCAAATGCCATCATCATGATGCATCTTAAGCCCTTTTCCAAGTTTGTTTATCTGGAGATTTACCTGAAGATGTACTGTAACTAATAACTGCCATGATTTATGGTTTTAGTTCAGCATGAGTCTGCAATGTCTGTAGCTTTCTCAATTCTAATATGTAATGTAAAAACAAAACCCTGGCAATGAACCTGGCCATGTGCACTGTTTTGGTTATGTACTCAGACTATATCTGCAGGTCTGTTGATATTATGCAGGTAAATAGAGCTGTTATTCTATTTAAACCATCCAGTCAAATCCCATAAAGATTCCTGAACCTCTTCTGGTAAATCTAATCCAGCTCAATAGTATTTTCAAGGACTAATAAACTGATTATAATGTGACACACAAAGCCATTAGAACTGTCTATATGGCCAGTGTGGCTTAGAGATGGTTTCTCTGGTATGGCCTAAGGGGAAAAAGCTTTTCTTTTACACACAGAGACATTGGTATCAGCCTAGCAGCTCAAACTCTGATTGCTTAAACCCAACATTGTGTGGGCTGAGCTGCTGCTATAAAGAGCACCTGAGAGCCTATGCTGTGTATGCTCACTTTAGTTCTGTATGATTAGAAGAGTTATTCAATGTCACTATCTGGAATTACTGTAAAGTTAAAAATCTGTATTCATAAAATGAGTTTGGCAGTAATTACTGCAGGTGAAAAGTTTGAAAATGACAATGTATTTTTTAAACTTCTAAACTTGCTGAGATATTTTTCAGCTCCATCCATCACGCTTAACAATTCTGTAAACTCACATCTTGACTAGGGCGTTTTTTTGCCCTCAGTTCATTATTTGTTCTAGAAATTGTTCAGAAACTACAGCTTGTCTTTGTTGTGAGCTGATAACTGGAGCAGAGTCATTGCCCTAGTTATCCT
Organism: Arnoldichthys spilopterus; assembly: GCA_037974385.1. Classification (NCBI taxonomy): domain Eukaryota; kingdom Metazoa; phylum Chordata; class Actinopteri; order Characiformes; family Lepidarchidae; genus Arnoldichthys; species Arnoldichthys spilopterus. The sequence goes on along the minus strand of JBBPDA010159106.1, from coordinate 21,296 downwards.
CACATGAGAGGTCTCAGGCTAACTGTTCATGGCCTGAGTCTGATCACCGAAGAATTTTTGTGCTATATCTAGTCTGCACTATTGCTGGGGGAAATTATCATTTTAAATATTAATTGTAATGTGAAAGTAAAAAATTCTGCATTGAAACAGTGAAAGAAAATAGTTGATTTTTTTAAAGACCACACACGTTTTACTGGTGTCTGGTTGGAATGTGTTATTTGTCTTCTTTTGTATATTGGCAGTTGGCAAACAGCTTTTAGGTGCTTTATCATCTGGAGATTCTGTATGCTTGCTCCAAGGTAGAGAGGAAGGCTGCCTTTAGCAGCTGAATGCTGCTGTTTTGATTAATTCTAATAAAAAAAGACTTAATTTAAAAATCTTTTTGTTTATATTACCTTTATATGTGCTCTTATTTGCAAGTTAATATTTTTATTACAAGACAAAAGATGATATTTCCTGTTAAAGAGCTTTAAAATAATTTTATTTTCGATGCAATCATTATTTTTTATTTATTATGTGTTTACAACGCACTAAAACAATAATGCTTTGTGTTATTGTTTACATATACATTGTTGTAATCTTACTTGAAAAAAAATTGTTCTATGACCTAATGTAATTAGTGATTTTCTAGATTACACTAAATTTAAGCGTAGCTGGTAGTTTCTTTTTAAGTCCAAGATAAGGTTACAAAATTCTTTTGAAACATTTCAGTATTTGTATTTTATTTCAAAAGTGTGACTTGTAATGAGCTGTGCAAGTGAACTATCTTGGCTGAGTAAGTGGCCCATTTTTCTTCTGAATTGCTGGTTGAAATTTGATGTAGACAAAAATAACTGGTGTGGTTTAAGAATGCAGCTGGCTGTGTCTGACGTTACTTCTCATTTATTTTATACAGAGGTCAAACAGTTGGACTTCATACGCACTGCAAGAATTCTAATTTATGAAGCATTAGAGCAGATTCTCTTGTCGTTTAGAAAAAAAAATGCATGTGGCATGAGTTTCAAAACGCAGGACTCATTCAGGGGGAGTAAACTAGCTGAACTCTTATCTGCACTGTGAGTGAGGCCAGCTTTCAGGCTGAGTCCTGCTAACACAGCATATAGCATGAATGTCCTGGTGCTGCTCTGTTTAACCTGCCAGCTTTGGAGTGTTTATGAGCGACATGCCAGTTCACACTAAGGTATGAATGCTGAATCCATGTTTAAACTGTAGCTGGGAACTTAAAATATAGATCATTTAGACTAGAATATTTCATATTTATCCAGCCTTATAGTGTTTGAGTAAAATAACATAGCACTGTTGAATATTTATTCATATTTGCATTTAATTAAATATGTTATGGAATCTAAATGATCATCCTTGAAGTTGATCCTACACAAACAATAAATCATTAGTCCTAAAGGTTGAGTCTTTCATATGCATACAACTTGCCTTTTTACAATTAATGTCAAATCTTTTTAAATGTTCTCACCCTTCAGTGCTCTGTGTTTGTGTCTGAGAAAGTTATGTCCATTTATGAGAGTGGATCTTTACATGCTTTCTCTTAAATGCCTTTAACAGTTTAACCAGAATCCATTTTCTGCTGTGTGTTTATGTGTGTGTGTGTGTGTGTGTGTGCGTGTGTACACACCCAACACAATTTCCAAAGAAACTGGAACACTGTGTAAAATGTAAATAAAAAGTATAACCAGAATGTGATTAGCAAATTATGTACATTCATATTTAATTGAAAATAAAATAGATATTATATGTTCAAACTCAAAAATTGTATTATTTTCTTTTTTTGGAAATGTATGCCTGCAATATGTTTTAAAATGTTGTTACAGGATATAAAAGGCTGGAGATGTGTAATGCTAAAAACACCTGGTCTCACTATTACATAATCTACAGGTTATTAACATCAGAAGTAAGGATAGGGAGGGGTTCCCTAAAGTTAACTAAGTGAAATGAACAAAAAACAATATAATTGTGAATAATTTTGTTTCTTATTTATCTACAGTATATGATATAATTAAAAGATTCAGAAAATTGGCCGAAATTATTGTATGCAAGGGACAAGGCTGAAAACCAGTATTGGTTGGCCATTATCTCAGGCATCGTCGTAAGTAGACATGATTTTGTAGTGGAAATTACTGCATGGGCTCAGGAACATTTCTGAAAACCATGGTTCGTAAACAGAGATTCTTTGCTGCAAATGCAAGTTAAAATGCTACTATGCAAAGACGAAACCATATATAAACATTATCTAGAAATGCCACAATCATCTCTGAGCCTCAGCTTATTTAAGATGGCCTGAGGGAAGGTAGAAAATTCTTGTGGTCTGATGAATCACTCAAACAAAGATTATTATACAATTATATTAGCTTGTGGACTGGTGGTCTGGCACATATATTTAGCACTCAGTCCTCAAGTATAAAAAAGGTCTGGGTGAGTAAAAAAATCATTTGAAGAATATACTGGTTGATTAAACTGACATATTTAATTAAATTTAATTAGAATTTTAATTGCTTATTTCAGCAAGACAATGAGCATTTTATATGTTGTCTTTGTTTATTTTTCAGTTAAATATGAATTTGTATGAATTTAACATTATTATTCTTTTTTTATTTATTTAGTTAATAATTTATTAGGAGAAACACCTGTCAATACCCACAATACCTGTCTTCACAAGCTTGCTTCTGAGTAATTGCTGAAATTGTGGCTGTGTTGTTCAGCCATCAATACAAATTATTAAGATTCAGTTCTCAGATTTTATAGATTGAGAAAACTAGAGTGAGCTGAGCTGCTAAAAGAATTGCTGTGGATTTTATTAGCATTAAAGGAGACATAGTAAACAAAGCTGCATAGTAAGCAAAACCTCTTGCCAACTCACGCACATGTTACTTTCAACCTTTTGATAAATAATCTTATATAAACGAACAAATAAAAGAACAGAAAGCCTGGGAATCTACAGGCTGTTAGGATTTGCTCCCCACCCCCCTCCCCCCCTTTTTTTTTGCTGATGTTAACATTCTTTCTATGGGCTAAAAGATTAAACATTTTGTGCTTAATCGAGAATATTGGCCTATATCTAATAGGGTAATAGACTCTAATAAAATGAAGTGACCAACTTTGAGTTTAAATCTGTATTGAAGGAGTCAGTGTAAAGAATGTTACTTTAATGTCTCTTATGAGCTTCAGATGTTTGTATTTAAGTAGAGAGCTACTTAATATGTAAATTTGCACCTGTAATTTACATTTACAAATGTAGAACCATGTTTGTAATGATGGGTGAATGCAATTTTTTTTATGCAATATCAAAGTTCTTTACTGATTTTAGAGTTCTTTGAAGAAACTTGGGATTATTTGGAACTTGACACTTTACGAGGGTCCTTCACGCTTACTTTTCACACATTTACAAAAATAGTTCTTTAAAGTACCATCCCCTTTAAGGTCCTACATTAATTGGAGTCTAATCCATTAAGTCCCATAAAGGTGCATTCTTTAGTTTGTCACTCTCATAACTACATATGATTTGCAATGGTTATTTAATAATTTCTTGAAATATTTGAAATAATAAATATTGAATTGATAAAATGTATTTAAATAGTGACTAATAGACTTTCCTCATACCCTTTTACTTCATATTATCATATTATCATAATCATTTTCTGGTATATTTTAAGATAAAAAAACGTGAACCTGGGCTTCAGGAGCTGGGATTAAAATCTCCTACTTATTACTTGTTTCCATATTGTTCAATATTATAATAATTAATATTTAATACTTGTAGAATTCAGTCAAGTCAAGTAGACCTTTATTGTAATTTCAACCATATTCAGTTCACACAGTACACAGTGAAACGAAACAACGTTCCTCCAGGACCATGGCGCTACATGAAACACAGGACCACAAACACTACACAACTGACAACATAAAGCGCATTGTGTGCAAAGATGTGCAAACAATGCAGGACAGCGCAAAGACAGACAGGTGCGAACAAAGACAGTACAACAGTGACTAGTGCAGTTGTGGGACTACCAGGTGCAAGGTAGCAGGATGTGCAAAAATACAATAATGTGATTATAAAAATTTAAATTAAAAATTAAAAATTTGAATTAAATTTCCAGTGTTTTAAACATAAGACATTTCATTTGTTCATTTATTTGCTTAACAAATCATGTTTGTTCCTGTCTCATGTTTAATGTCTAAAGTACCTGTTTCCATATGTGACATACTTTATTAATCATTTATATGAGAATGTTATTTTTATGCTCTGCGGTGTAGCATATTTTGTCCCACCTAATTACTGGCAATGTTATAGTCTTTATTCTAAATGTTGTTAGATGAAAAACAAAATTTGGACATTTAAATAGACATGCCATAAACACAAAAACTGAAGCTTCTATTAGAGCAGTTTTACCTCTGTAGTCTGTAGATGCTGCAGTGATATATGAGTACCTGCTGTCTAATTCTGGAATGTAACAAGTGCAAAAAAAAAAATGGCTGTAAAATCTTGGCAAAGACAAAAATAGGTGGCTGGTGCAGCACAGTGTGTAACAGGGTGCTGTCTCACACACTGCACACTGGGGTTTGGGTCCAAGCCTGGCATAACCATTACATTTGCTTACATCTATGAGTAAAACTGTCAGCCAGTCTTATGCAGGGCATTTAAAATGAATAATGTCAATGTAAATGTGAGATGGTAGTGAAATTGCACCTTCAACTTCTTCACAACCAGAAGTTATACTGCAGAGCTGTATAACTGTCTTTCCTGTTCTGTTAGTGAAAAGCCCATTACTTATAATATAATGAGTACTCTTCTGAGGCATGCATCACAGCTGAGTGTGATTTCTGTGATTTGAATCAGTTGCTGTGTAACACAGAGGGCAGTTTTTGCTGTGCTGTTTAAAAGCGTTCTACAAGTACAGATGCAAAATAGTTGAAGGACAGACTGTATATATGTGTACAGAGGGAGCTGTTGTTTGTGTATGTGTGTGCACGTGTGCTCATGTTTGTCCATGTGAGTATATTTGCTTTTCCTTGCATGGAAGCTGCTCTGTTGGAGCTCATAGTGCAGTGTGTCTTCAGCTTTACTGACTCTGGTTCTTACTCCACTAAAGCTGCTCAGAGCATTCTCTTCCACTGTTGCCGTGGTGATGATATGAGGATGTTTTACTTCTCTTTTTCTTTTTTGGGTGGGACACGCCACCAAAGTTCTGCACCAGGGTTGATAAACTGCGGTCCTGCCTGTGCTTTGATAATGCTTGTGCTGAGACAGTTCTGCTGAGACACGATCATATCATCCAATAGTGGTGGGAATCACTAGAGGCCCTACAACAAGCTGAGCCATGCTACAAAATATTGTGATATGACATTTTAAAATGTAATAATTTATGCTTCTGAACAAACATATTTCCATCTAATGTTTTTACATTTTGTTCATCACATCGCACTTTTTTGTTCATGCTAAACAGAATTCCATAGAAGACAAACCAACAATCACTCAGTGTTCACATCCGCTTTCTGCTAACGGTATCATGTTGTGTCACAAAGGGTCTATGATGAAGTAGACATGTCTATAAAAGTCTATGATGAAAGTCATAAGTCTGTGATATGGTGGTGTTGCTCTGTTCAGTCATTTTGTAATGCAGCAGAAGTAGAGCGACGAAAACGTGCCTTATGTTAATGTTATTGTTTCTTTTTTCATTCTGTCAGAGGTTTTACTTAAAATGGCACAGTACAGTTTTAATTTAGACTGTTGTGCTAACACAAAACAAAAGCCCTGCTTCATAACACTCACATGTGTTGAGAGGTTTAACTCTTGTCTTTTAGTTTAACTGACTGACAGAGAAAGGAGATGTGCATGCAGATGAGTGGAGATCTTAGCGCTGTCTTTATAACATGCTAATACACTAGCCATGATTTAACATGCTAACCCCAAGCTAACATGCTGGCCTGGGTGTAGCAATGTATTGTTCTATACCATTTCTTAGTCTTTCAGTGAAGTTAATACAAAGCATTAATGTTGAAATAATTAATAATTAATATTTGTGTATGTTTTATACTTTATATATTTTGATTCTAATATATTGTATATATTTTATTTTACATTATATGTACACATACGCGTGTGTATGTGTGTACAATCAAGTGATTTTTTTCTGCTTCTGCTCATGTTCTACAATGATGACAAATTCATATGCAGTTACTGATATGGTGCTGTCATTTGCTACTGATACTGTTGTTTTGTAATGGTCATGTCTTAGCAAGGTAAAGCCATTGCTTTTTATAGTTTTACTATTCCTTACAATTATTGAGGAATCTGCATGTGTTGTTGAACTTTGTGCAGAATGACTTTATTGTTCTCTTATTCTATGTCTCTTTAGACTGATGAGCTGAGGCAAAGCAAAGACACCGTGTATTTCAGGGATGGCTTGCGTCGCATCGATTTTGTCCTGTCCTACGTCGACGACAAGGATGGAGACAAGAAGGCAGTATGTCCCTGAACTTTTACAACTTTTAGTTTAAAAAGAAAAATCTCAGACATGATAGAAATGCTGACTACCTCATTTCACAGTGACCACACATGATGTCTCTGTGACGTAACAGGCCATTTTGGTTAGCAGATTTGCAATGAGAAGCAGTCCACTGTTTTTAAAATGTTACCAACAGTACTACATCTTTGAATTGGCCTGTTGGATGTTGTGTGATTGTTTTTTCATTGTGCATGCACATATACTGTTTTAAAACTTGTAGGTTGAAATGGTCATGGCTGTGTGTTTGTTTGTGTTGAGGGGGTGTCAAAGTTATGCAGTAAGCTGTGGTTTGTGGTGATGAGGGTTGAGAAACAGCCCTCACATGACTTGCCATGACTTGTTTGAGATTTCTGTCAGAGCCTAATACATAGGGAGCAGGTACATTTAGTCTTTAGCATCAAGTGCAAATAACTACTGACTGTGTCCATCACAAAATCACCAGTTACCACATATGCTCAGCTCAGCTTTTTTCTCCATGATAGGTAAGTGCTGGAAGGGAGCAAATGATATTTTTTTTTTTTACAAAGCTAGTGATTATATCAACTAGACAAAATATGTGCTTAAATAACATTTAGCACCAGAATAGCACTATTATATAAGAAAGGTTGTATGTTGACCTTTGAGCTTAAACCCCTGTGCATTGTTTTGGTAAGAAACGTGTATTAACATTTATTTTTTTTGTATTAACTTTTTTGTTAAAGTCTCTATTTCACTACACATTTTAAACCATGTACCTCATGAGCACATTTGTCATTTAGCATTTTCAAATGTAAATCAGAATCTCAGAATCACCCATAAAAACAAAATATTTTTTGTTATATTAATAATTTTTAGTCACACTGCAACCGAGCTGACCCTGTGCTATGTTGCTATGACACAATCATGATTATAGCCTCTCATTCAAATACAACTTTCATGAACTGCACATTTTCTCTCTCTATAGCCTAAAGGGTTAGCAAGAGTAAACGTCACCCCTGTAAATTGGAAGCACCCACAACACTATCAGTGGTGGTGTTCTCCTCCTTCACCGTTCACCAAAGCCAGATAAGGCTCACTATACAATACATTTAAATTTAATGTTATTATTTTTTAAACAGTTTCTGCATATTAACTGTAATTGTTCCTTAAGCTCGGAACTATTACACTAATTTTGTTTCCTTGCTGTCTTTTTAAAACATGATTCTCCATTCATCAGAATGTAAGGGTCAATTCTTGTTTGGTAGCCCCAACAAGCAGCCCAGCATGTTCAGGCAATGTCTTACAGTGGAAACTAGGGATCCATGAACCATAACCTTTTCTGGCAGAGATGATTTCTTTTCAGTTTTTTCTAAGTTGGAGCCCTAACTAAGTGGTAAGTGTAATAAGCCCAAGCCCAAAGATTACCTGAAACACAGCCGCAGTCTCTGTTAACCCATATCACAATTTAAACAGTATCGTTTTCTCTTTAAACGGCCAAACAGGAACTTTAAATTTAAGTGAATTCAATAATGAAAATAATGTGAATAAATGTGAACAAATAAAGTGCTCAATCAGAATTGAAAATGACTGACTATTTAGTAAACGGAGTCATGCAGAATTATGATATGACAGTGTAGCAGCTCTTACCTGCCTTATAGATACACCAGTTAATCACTACACGGATCAGCCAAAAACGGTTGATTGCTAATGTTTATTTTACACCTGCACTAAAAAATTCCCTGACAGTGTGGGATGCAGTGTTTAATGCTGGATATGGCTGAGGCAATCTGCTGCTTGTCTGGTTACTCTTAATTATAAATGGCTCCATGTTAAAGGTGTGCTGTGTTTTGTAATTAGATTAGCCTGCTGCAGGAACAGACCTCTGATCTCTGTTTCTCTCAATTGCTCTATACTATGAACAGTATGTTTAGTCATTGGTCATTGATCAAAATTTAACGTTATATTCAGTGATTTCAGTATTTTCAAAGGGATATTATAAAATAATGCCTAAAGAGCATGCTTTTTTTTATTAAGGGCAGATTAAGTTGTTTTTTCTCCCAGTGACTAGAAAGACAGCCCTGTCCTGAACAGATTTAACGCTTAACCCATTTGTGAAACCCATGAACATGCACTATTCACTTTTTCACTTTTTTTCACTTTAAAGACTGGGAATTATATCACTGTGTTGTTAATATTAAAGTAAGAAAAAACTTCATGTGTGTTTATGTGGATGTGTGTAGGAAAGGAGAGGAGAGTTCGAGGCAAACCTGGAAAAAGCAGGTCTGGAGCTGGAGACTGAGGATAAGTCGGTAAGAAAATGAGCTCTGATGCCCCCTAGGGGTCAGTGAGCAGACAGTCCATCTGGCATGTCGTTGCACTTTACATAATTCTGTTTCAGACTTCGAATGGCCAAAACACATTCAAATTGCTTTTCTATATTTCTCTTCCTCAGCTTGTTGGAAATATGTGACATGTGTTTTTATATATTAAACCATACAAACTCTTGAAGGTGACTATAAAAACCTCTGCACGTGACTGTTCATGCCTAAAATACCAGGAGGTATTTTTTGGATAGGTATGCGTGGGTGTAAGTGCCCTCATGTTTAAAACAGATTGCTCAAATCACTAGGAGATATGCTTTTGGAAATATTACATTGATGTCAATGCATCTGTCTCTACAAGTCATATTTAACATTCCCAAAATTGTGGTGGCGCCTGCCCTGCTTTTCTGCGTATAGGGAGAAAATCATTACATCATTTAAAATTTTCAGTCCCAATTTTCTCCAAAATTATAAACTTTTACTTTCGAAGTCTCAATATTAAAGTCATCACAATCATACTCCATTTGCTCAATATCTATATATATATATATATATTGTCTATTACAAGGAAAATGCTGGATTAGCAGCTAATCCAGCTATTTCATTGTAATACCTGTTCTACTGACCAGTATTGGTCCTTCTCTCTGATTCTTTGTCCTAACTGAGAAGTAATAAAATTAAAAGGTGTATCAAGCTTGTAGATTATAGAAATTGTGTTTTTTGGAACTTCTTTCCAGTATTCATCTATTACAAGAACATGAACTGGACAGACAAGAACATGTGTAGGTCCATGTCACTTTCACCATACTTTCTTTAGCAATAGTGCCAAGGTTTGGATTGTCACAGTGTTTATTTAGGCATTATTAAACAAAACAAAAAGCAAATAACAGTCTTTTAGCTTAATTCCCAAATACAGCACACATACCCCATGTTTGTTTTCCCACCTTTTTTAAATGACAGTGAATTGTTTTTTAAATCATTATTGCAATTATTGGTACTATCAATACTTATATCACAATTTGCAATATACAAATAAGGCCTCTAGAAAATCAGCAGTATTTTGCTGTGGGCTAAGAATATTGTGGCCAACACTGGCAGGATCAGATGATTTTTTGTGGGCATTAAGATAAATCAAAGCATTCATGTGATCCAGCAATTCCATGTCATTTCGGTCAGAATGACGCAGGCCGCTCACTATACTTATCTCAAGTGGTAACCTGTGTTGTAATGTACTGTAAAGTATAATGCAGTTGGAAAATGTAACAGTAGAACTCCAGTGTGGAATTTTGCCCATATCTTATTCATATGACTAATTTTCCTAATTTCTCATCTCTGCCTCTCTTTCCTGAAGGAGTCAGATGACCGCAAAACATATTATCTGAAGATCCATGCTCCCTGGGAGGTCCTAGCCACCTACGCACATGTGCTGAAGATTAAGGTGCCGTTCAAAACTAGCGACATCCCCAAAGAACGCGATGTTCCGCTGGAGTGGCTCACGCAACCCTTCCGTTTGCCATCAAATATAATCAATCCTGACCATGATTACTTCACTGCGCCTTTTGACAAGAGCAAGACAGACTTCTTCCTCATTAAAGACAAGGAAACCTTCTTCCCCCCCTCCACCCGTAACAGGATTGTAAGTTAGCCACTGCACATGTGTCATGGACAAAATCATGGACATTTGCCTCATGTAATCCTGAGCTTGTGATTGGGCCTGAAAGTTTGATTTAAATCTGAATATATTTTGACAGAATTCAGCCCATAACTGATCTGATTCACAGGAAAATGTTTGCTGAAAATATTTCAGCCCAAAAGTGACTATTTCCACCTTTAGACCAATTCAATTTCTACTATTACTACAACATACAGGTAGTGATAATTAATATGCAAAATTAAAAGGGCACATATAATTGAAGGACAAAATGTCTCTGGTTCTCACCTTACCCATGAGTGGAAATTGTGGTTCCTGAGTAAAACTACAATGTCATCTTCATCCGTAAAACTCTTCATATACGTGCAGCATGAGTAACTCCAACAATTTTTGCATTGCATAATTGAGAAATCTATAAGCATGTGTCAGGTTCATATGTCAACACTCCAAAACTTAAGCCACAAAATGTACAATCCTGATCTCTATTGTGATCTGCTAGAGTACTTAACATCAGTGTAAGTCACATTGTGAATTGGGTCCAGAATGTAAAGCACTGTGTGAGCACAGGCCAGCTGGAGAGTGGGGAGAGGGGACAGTCGTGTTTAGGCACAGGAAATTGGGCCTAGTGTGGATGTTCCCTAAAATGCTGTTCTCATGATGTCATGAAACCCAAAATGTTTACTTATAACCACCTTTTTAACCCACCACAGTTTAGCTCTGCTATTTGTGCTGATGTTTTTGGAGTGTTTTAGTCTGGACTACATTTTGAATGATGGAGCAATATAACTAATCAGAACAGAGCTTGTTTACATACTTGACACAGTGACAAAACAGCTAGTTCAATTCTGTGGGGCAAAGAGAAAAAATGTTCAGTGTGCAGTGTTCATATATAATGTTTATGTAAAAATGATGTTTTTCTTACAAAAACACATTCATAAAAAAGTGAGTGATCATTTGTCATTGTGAACACACCACAGCACAGCCCAGTACACAGTGCACCACAATGAAATGTGACTTCTGCATTTAAGGTTAAATTTGACTTGATTTGGTTTATTCACCAGTAACTTCCTTAGGCATCAAGTGTGCCTGGTTAAAAGTTTAATGAAAGAAAACTAAGGACAAAGAATAAACTAAGGATAAAGGTGAAGTAGGGGTAAATGCAGGACAATAAGCTTTGTGGAAGACTAAGAGAAAATCTAACATAAAACCTGAGCCTGACACAAGTCTAATGAATTTTTGAGAAATTACTTACACTGAAGGGTTAATTTATGGTCAGCCACACATTACACAAGGTTTAGTAGGAACAAGCTTTGGTTAAATATTGATGTATTTGTTATTGCACACTGCCATTTTAGGTGTATTACATCCTTACTCGCTGTCCATACTACAAGAAGGACCGGATAGAAAAAGACAAGACTGGAATTAAGAGACTGCTGAACAATGGCACGTACACCTCTGCCTACCCACTCCATGATGTAAGAACTGTCTTTAAGGCTCTTTAAAAATATTATTTGAAAATTCTTTGTAACTGAATGTTCCTCATTCTGGTTTGCTGGTTTGCTGGTTTGTTGGTTTGCAGTGTCGCTACTGGCAGAAAGCAGACCACAAACTGAAAGATCATGAGAGAAGTGACCTCTATATGCACTGGGCCCGCTTCCTCTGCTTCTACAAGGAGCAACCTCTCAACCTTATAAGGTGAGTCTCTAATGTTCCCAGAAACAAGCAGTTGAGGTCTAATATGGATATTAATATTTAAATAATGATCGGTGAGCCACATAATTCATTAGATAATTGTGCATCTTTTGGACTTTTTGGATTCCTAAAGTAATTAAATCACAAAGTCAGCCATTAAGTTAAATGCTAATAGACAGTATGTGTCTGTGATATGAGATCACAGATGCATGAATTTGCAAGATAAAGGTCTGATAAAATGTGTCAAGAGGAACATTGCTAAAAATAAGTGGACAAAGTGCAGTGGCAAAGAGACAGTTTCTGCCTCAGCACAGTCACAAGTAAAGCTCCATTTTGACAGGGCTGAGGCAGAAACTTAACAGGAACAGTTGCACCACAAAACTGCAGTCCTGAAGTGACCACAGAAAAAATGCCCACTCATGTGGCCAATTCCCAGCAAACTATTTTGTACAAAAATCTTGAATCTGTGGCAGGGCTGCCACTGGGGAAACAAAAGACAATGCATCGACACATCGTACTGTAGGGAACACAGATGTATTAGGTACTCCAGTAACACTATTTAAAGGCAGTATTCATAAGGCTGCATGACTCCTACATAGGCATTTCATGACATCTGACATAAACCCACATAAACATGCATAGGATTATTCCAGCAAATGTCAGTTCTCATTAATGTGTTGTTGTGTGTTTCTGTTATTTTTTCTATGTTTGCTAAGTAACAGTATGCACACAGAACAAAAGGATGATGAGCTGTCACTACAGCTACATTGCAGAATGTGAAAGGGTTGACATTTCCTGTTATGCTTTCAACAGGAAATACTATGGTGAGAAGATTGGCGTCTACTTTGCTTGGCTGGGCTTCTACACAGAGATGCTGTTCTTTGCTGCTGTGATGGGTGTAATCTGCTTTATCTATGGTCTGCTCAGCTATGACGATAACATTACAAGGTTTGAGTCTTCTGTTTGCTTACCATATGTCTCATGAGATCAAATGGTTGCAAGTGGAAGAAAAATACAGCTTTTGTCATCACACTGATTGCAAATAGCATTAAAAATAAAAAAACAATACCAGTGTTGTTTTTTTATGTTCAAATATGTTCTTGGCTTTAAAACCAAACCTTGTTTGGTGTGGACCAGTTGTATCTTTTCTTCAGTTCAATCAGTTTAGCCAGGTGTAAACACCCCTCCCCTGTTCAGTTACATGCTAAACAAATTAACCGTGGTTAGACAAAAAGAGCAGGTTTGCTTCTGAGCATTCACCCACAGCTGGTGGGTCCACAATCAGTGAATATAGTACATTTCAGTCTTGACAGATCTTGTAGCTGCTGCTAATAATGCCAGATGAGAAACTGCATATACAAATTTTTAAATATGTTGGGTTTTTGTCCAAGCATGACCTGATTGGTTAAGTATCCAATTATATATTGGTTAAATATCCAATATATGGAATGCATGCATATTCAGTGGTGCTTAAAAGTTTGCAAACCCTTTAGAATTGAACATACTCTCCAAAGATTTGAGCTAAAACATCATCTGATTTTTGTCCATTTTCTAAACGTAGAGAAAGAGAACACAGTTAAACAAATGGCACAAAATATTCTTATTGCCTAATTAATAATTGAGGAAGAGTTAAAAATATTATATATTTTTAAGTGGCAAACATATGTGCCTCTATGATTAGCAGGTAATTTGTAGGTAAGGTGACAGTCATACTTCTGAAGACCTCTTACATTAGCAAATGATGATGTTCATGAACCCACCATAAGAAAAACACTGAAAAACAATGGTGTGCGTGGCAGGGTTGAAAGAAGAAAGGCACTATTTACCAGAAAGAACATTTCTGCCCATCTAGTTTGCTGAAAGTTACATGGGCATGCCAGGAGGCAACTGGAATGTTTTGTGGACAGATGAGACCAAAATAGAACTTTAAAGCACCACTGTATGCTCACATGTGTAATTTGGTGCATAGTGCAACGTGGAACCAACCAAACCAAATAGAAAAAACAATGTCACAAAGATTCAAAAGAATGCAAACCAACTAGCTGTGAAAGCATTCTACAAGAAACAAGAAATGGCTGAAAATTTTTAATTAACTGCCTACTTGAGTCCTACAGTACATGCCACATCCCCTTTTTTTGTTCAGTAAGGAGATCTGTGATGCTAATATTGGGGGCATGATTGTGATGTGTCCTTTGTGCGATAAGAAATGCACCTACTGGAAGCTCAACTCGACATGTCTTTCATCTTGGGTAAGTTTAGCTAATTTATTTGCAAATTGGATACTGGATGTATTTAAAAAGCAATTTTAGCATTTGTTTGTTAGCAATTCAAGTGAAAGTGGTACAATGTGGGCAAGGTCAGTTGTAACACACCAAGGCCTTCCTGGCTGAAATTTAGCCCCCAAACCCTAAATTATCTCCCACAATCTCTTTGTTTTTGCTCTTTTTTCCCCAACCTTTATATCTGAACTCAACATTTGTCTTCCATGATTACTTCTATTCCTCTTGCTCTTCTAATTCTTAGTATATCCTTCTTTCATGATTAATGCTTTTGACTGTTACAATATTATTATTATTATTATTATTATTATTATTAAGTAAATAAGCACTGTGGCATTGACAAAAGCACAGCTTTTAGATATAAATGCTTTACCTTGTATATATCTACATGATTTCTTCTTTTTTCTTTGAAAAATAAGCTGTTTGACACCATTTGCCATTGGCTGCTTGTCATAAATGTTTTGCTTGCATGTGCATGCAGTGATTAATAATAGTCTGGGTACAAACTTGATTTCCAGAAAAAATGGGAAATTTTGTAAATTGCATTACATATAAAAATCTATGTTTTGGTAAGTGTCCACTGTCTTTCAGTCCATTTGGGAAGTTTAGGCTCAGAGAACGTTTTTAGCACTGCTGCCTCGAACAGATGTATGGCTTTCTCTTTGTCTAATTGAGGTTTAGGTTGCAGTTTTTGGTGAAGCAGTAAATTGTGTTAAGTGACAGATTTCAGATGTCCTTCCAAGCCCATTAAGCTATATATTTATTTACAGTAGCATGACCGATAAAAAAAATCATATATCTTGTTTCTTATGCAGTGCCTTGAAGGTCCTGTACATTCAACAGCCTTGCCCTACACAGATTGAGATTTCTCTACATTCCCTTCATCTTTTCACTAAATTATGTACTGTAGGTGCTGAAAAAACCTAAATACTTTGCAATATCATCTTTATAAATTTTCTTTTTTATCTGACTGATAATCCACTCATAACATTTGGCAAAGAGGTGAATCACCACCAAAAGCCTTTGGTGGATGCATCTTTTGTAATGATACACCTGTTACAAGCTTACCTGCTTATTGTGGGCCACAATTTGAATATTCTGTAAACTTTTCTCTTTATTCTGTCCAAACTTTATTGAGTGTGTTGCAGTCAGTAAAAACAACAATTACAAGTGGTAGATTTGGTTTTTATTGCATTTAAGATGTTTCCCCACTTTTCTGGAAATGGGGTTTTTATCTAAATCTGAGTCACCTAAGATAGGCCCTCCGTTAGCTCTCCCTGTGTATTGATGATATGATGAAAAAGGGTTATTTAAAGGATATATTAGTATAAACTTAAAAGCTCAAAACCTAAATTTTTTTCACCTTTAGTGTTTTATGTTTCTTTCAGGGTTCACCTGCTGTAACTCTGATTGACAGATGCTCTTGCCTCTCGAACAGTGTTGTATTTTGATTTAGCATGGTGCTGTATTGTATTGTCTCTTTGTGAGCTTATGTCTCCCCTTTCTACCACCAGCAAGCTCATTTGTTTGACAATGCAGGAACTGTGTTTTTCGCCATCTTCATGGGAATCTGGGGTGAGTTTGTCATCAAAATCTACCAAAATCTACTCAACAATACCACCTACTGGTGGAAAAGTAATGAACAGACTGTAAACACCAGACCGTGTTCATAACCTGTTGTCTCAAGAGAGCAGGTTTATAAATTATTTGGATTAAGCAGACCTAATTTGATAAATATGTCAGATCACTTAGTCCTTATAGTGCTGCTAAATGAATTTGACAAATTGCTTCATTTTAAGCCTAGCACGACCAGCAGTAATTATAATTTTTCAAATAATGCATGACAAGAATCTTAATTACAGAGTTTAAAGTATGCTTTCTCCTAGCAAGATTAACCATTGCCTAGACAGTTTTTCTTTGTAGTTGAAGCAGCAATAGGCATCATCTTCAACAGCAATTTAAACTTTTTAAACAACAAATTAAAACACTTTTTTATTAGTTTTTTGTTTTAGATTTTTTTAGGAGCTTAGGTTTAAATTTCACCTGGTTCTTGTCTCTGCCTCTCCCTCTCTCTCTTTCTCTCTCTCTCCCACGTGCACACACACACATACACTCTCTCTCTCTCTCTCTCTCTCTCTCTCTCACACACACTCTCTCTCTCCTGCTCTCTCTCTCTCTCTCTCTCTCTCTCTCTCTCTTTCTCTCTCTCTCCCTCTCTGTCTCTCACACACACACTCTCTCAAACAAACACAGTGACACTGTTTCTGGAATTCTGGAAGAGGAGGCAGGCTAGACTTGAGTATGAGTGGGATCTGGTGGAGTTTGAAGAGGAGCAGCAGCAGCTTCAGATCAGACCAGAGTTTGAGTTAAAATGTACCAACAAGCGCCTCAACCCCATCACACAGGTGATTTGCCTCATCTCCTTTATTAACACACACACAGTGGTGCTGGAAGGTTTGTGATTCATTGTTCAATGGCAAGCCATCCAGGCCCAGATGCAGCAAAACAGGCCCAAACCAGAACACTCCCACTACCATGTTTCACAAATGGGATAAGGTTCTTATGCTGGAATGCAGCATATTTCTTTTTCCAAATGTAACACTCCTCATTTAGGCAAAAAATGTCTGTTTTGGCTTCATCTGCCCACAAAACATTCTTCCAGTATCCTTCTAGTTCGGCTACATGATCTTTAGCGAACTGTAGATGGTCAGCAATATTTCTGGGGGATAGCAGTGGCTTTCTCCTTGGCATCCTAACATACACACCATTTGCTGTTCAGTGTTGTCCTGATGGTGGACTTATGAACATCAACAATCGACAGTGTGAGACAGGCCTTCAGTTGCTTAGAATTTACCCTGGATCCCTTTGTAACCTTGTAACCATTACACGTCTTGCAGTTGGAGTTGTCTTTGATGTTCAGCAATGTCTGGGTAGGGTAACAATGGCCTTGAATTTCCTCCATTTGTACACAATCTGTCGTTGTCCAGACTCTTTAGAGATGATCTTTTCCAGCTATATAGGCATCAATAACTCTTTCCAAGGTCCTTAGACACCTCCTTTGTTCGAGCCATGATACACATTAACAGATGTGTAGCATGGATGATCAGGCTTCACTGAATTCCTGTTCTTTAGATGAAACAGAGTCTCCCACTCACACTTGATTGTCATCCCATTGATTGAAAACAACAGACTCTGATTTCACCTTTGAATTATATATTATCCAAAGGATTCACTTACTTTTGCCACGTATAGATATGGTATTGGATCATTTTTATTTCAATAAACACATGACCCAATACAATAATGTTTTGCATTTATTTAACTAGGTTTTCTTCATCCGTTAAGACTTGTTTGAAAGTCATGTGATTATACAAATTATATAATTATATATATATATATATATATATATAATTGTTTTACTGTTTAATTAAGAAAATACTATAGTACTGAAAAATATTTCAGTACAAAATCTAGCATGAGTACAATGAATATGAATAACATGCTGAGGAATCCTGTAAAATCCTTTAGAAGGTGTTTAGGAACATGTCATAACATATTTAATGAATTCAGGTATTGTAGAAGCTAAGAATCTTTGTTGTAAATGTGGGTCGTGAATGCTGCGATTAGTACAAAGAAAATATTTTGTGATATGATAAGATTATACTGAATGTGGGTGGAGGTGAGACTTTGTGCTCCTGAGCAGGGCAACTGATCCTAACTGAGACTATAATCTGATTAGATGCAAGGAGTATACATTATGAAAGAAATACATTTATAGTTTTATAAGTTACATTTTGAATTGAGCTGATATTTCCATTATAGTTTAAGTTAAGATATGTTATAGAGGCGAAATGTGTTGTGGGACCAAAATTGTCATTTCTGCATTTAGCGCCTTGCCATAATTATGTAATACATATGAATAAGATGGCGAAATGAAAGCTACAACTCGAAGGGTTAATCGATCCATTATTGGGTGTTTACAGAGTAATCTGTGGGAATCAGAGGTATCTGTAGGAATGTGTGGTAATCTTAATGACATTCAAACTCTGATTGATAGGAAATGGAGCCATATCTGTCCATTTCCAACAAGTGTGCACGCTTCTGTGTCTCTGGAGCTACAGTACTCTTCTGGGTAAGTTATTGCATCACTGGCCTCCTGCAAACCCCACTTAAAACAATTTAAACACCACTAACTGTAGTTTTCCCTCTCTTTGTCCTGAAGACTTGTCTGATTGTGGCTTGTGTCATGGGAGTGATAGCTTACAGATTAGCAGT
Source organism: Arnoldichthys spilopterus (assembly GCA_037974385.1). NCBI lineage: Eukaryota > Metazoa > Chordata > Actinopteri > Characiformes > Lepidarchidae > Arnoldichthys > Arnoldichthys spilopterus. The sequence goes on along the minus strand of JBBPDA010159106.1, from coordinate 2,602 downwards.
GTATGCAACCTTTGCCAGCCTTATGAAGGACAGCCCTACCAGCCAGATCCAGTTGGTAGGATCCCTGATCAACCCACAGCTGGCCACGTCGGTCACTGCATCCTGCATCAACTTTGTCATTATCCTCATTCTTAACTTTATCTACGAGCATGTGGCTATCTGGATCACTGATATGGGTATGACAAATCATGACATTTTAATGTTATTGTAATTAAGCTTACCTTAAACATGCTTTATTTCATCAGTGTTGTAAGGAAAAGTCCTCAGTTCCTTACTGATCACTTTGTTTATTTGCTAATTTAGCCTCTGATCATTTGGCAGTTAAAAGAAAATCAACATAATGGGTCATTTAGCCAAAATGACTAAAATTCTAAACTCAGAAATGTCTGAAAGGTTACTGCAAAATGTTCATCTAGTACCAAACATCATGTTTAAGCAAGGAGCCAGAAAGTGAAATATTTGATATTTTATATATTATTATGTATGGCTTGTATGTTTTACTTGCTTGCTTTAGTTGCTGTATGTTGTTTCATTTGCATCTTTGATACATAACCAATTATCTTAGGATAGAGATGTAATTTGGTTTAATATTTCTATATTAATGTTACAGATTTCATTGAATGTTCTATGTTACAGATTTGCTTATAATATTTTTCTGTTTCATTTGTCACAGAAATTCCCAAGACTCATTTGGAGTATGAGAACAAGCTGACCATGAAAATGTTCATGTTTCAGTTCGTGAACTACTATTCCTCCTGCTTCTACGTTGCCTTCTTTAAAGGCAAGTTTGTGGGCTACCCAAGCAACTACACATACATGTTTGGGAGTACACTGAGAAATGAGGAGGTGAGATTGTTTTTTGAACATATTGTCATTTTTATCTTCAAATGGAAACATCAGTTCTTTAGGAGAACCAATTTAATTGTATAAAATAATATTTTGTTGGGCTTTCTCTGTATCCTGAGTCTGAGTCATTTCATAATACTATGTAGATGGTGAAAGACCTGCATTCTTTGCAATATTGGGTTGAAAAAATGAACTGAGTGACAGTTCATTGATGCAGTTTGACACAAATTAATGAGCCAAGATCCATCTTTGTTTGCAAAGGCAGTGGATACTCTTAATATGCCGATAAAAACATGATGTCCTGTTCCCAGTTCACCTCTTCGTTGTAGAATGTTTCCTCAGAAAGGAATTAAAGGGGCAAAAAAAAAATTTTTTTGTTTGTTTTTTTTAGAAATGATCAAAATATGGTAAGGCTGATGGTGCAATCAGTCAGTTTGGCATTAACTTGCATGAATGCATATAATTAAAATACTTTTCATACAGTAGTATCAGACTGGACATTTCATAATACAGATAAGCATGTTACAAAACACTCAGCCAAGCTCTTTAATGTCACTTTTTCATGACTGTCTGTGGATCAAAATTGTTTTGACCTATTGTGGCATAACATTAGAACTAACACTGGATCAAATTAAAGGGGAGTCTGCATAATAGGGACGCATCATTGATAAGTAGATGTTGTGTAATTCATATCAAATGAAATGTCAAAATGTAATCTGTTAATAGACAGGGTTTATTTCTCTTAGTGCTGGGAGTCGAAATTTGCTTGTAGGTACTCATAATCAGTCAGACAATGAGCAGTTCATTCTGCTCATAGTTTCACATAACATCTAGCTCATTTGCCAAGTCTTATCTCAGTTACTTTTTCTCAGAGAGTTGCCAGTGCATCACTGCAATAAGCGTGTTGCACTCATTCTGCACTTTTTACATTTTTATATTTGCACCTCTCATTCCTAAAAAATCTGTTTACTTAAAACATTAGTTATACACACACTGCTGTATATTTCCACATCTACTGTATATTTATATTTATATTTATACAACCAACTGTATATTTGCCTATACTGTACATATCCTCTTCAACTCCGCCAACTTCACTCCTATTTAATACACTGTATATATCTTAGAATCTGTATATTCTGCCCTCCATACTTAATAACACTGTAAATACTGTAACATATGGCATCAACTATACTGCACTTTACTGTAATATACTTTTCTTTGCACTTCTGGTTAGATGCTTACTGCATTTTATTGGCTTTATACTTGTACTCTGCAGAATGACAAAGATGAATCAAAACTGTCTATATCATTAACCTGAGTGTGTGATCCTCTTCTAGTGTGCTCCAGGGGGCTGTCTGATAGAGCTCACCACTCAGCTGGTTATTGTTATGGCAGGGAAGCAACTGGTGGGCAACATCCAAGAGGCCCTGTTACCGTGAGTGCAGCATTTAAGAGAATCATATACCGTGTTTCAGCTAGGGCTGTCACGATTATTATCAGATATTCTCTACATAATTATTGTAGCCCAAAGAATTCACAATGACATTATCATCATGATATATATGTGCCAAAGATAACTTTATACTGTAGTGTAGTGCCACCCCATGTGTGATTTGGAAAGTTAAACGGTGAACAATCTAACATGTTCAAAATCTTGAAGTAAGTGAAAGTGAATCTTTGTCATTGTGAACACACTCAAGCACCACAAAGAAATGTGACCTCTGCATTTAACCCATCACACGTGCACATGTGG
>JBBPDA010159011.1:0-18642 GCA_037974385.1 Arnoldichthys spilopterus | reverse complement strand
CCGGAGGAAACCCACGCGAACACAGGGAGAGCTTGCAAACTCCACACAGAAAGGCACCTGTGGCCAACCCGGGGATCAAACCCAGGACCTCCTCACTGTGAGGCGACAGTGCTAACCACTGCACCACCGTGCCGCCCACTTTATCTATAATAAAAATGATAGAACATGATCAGTTTGATCCAAGACACTCCCTTATATCTATCCCTGAGTGTGCTGTTCTTATCCACAATGGCTTTCAACACTCTCTGCATGCCTTCCCATGGTCATTCCATCTGAGAAATTGACTTATCGTATACTTTTTAATATGATAAAAAAATTTATATTTAAAATATAAAATTCATTCAAAGTATAATACATTAAAAATAAATTGAGCATTGCTTATTTTTTATGATTGGTGAAAATATTTATAAACTACAAATTATACACTCTACCATACAAAAATGTCAGTTGAGTTTAATACATACAGTATATTTAATACAGTTTTCTTGAATGTACTGCTCTTTTCAAATCCAAGACTTCAGTGGGATTAAAAATAACAACCACAACCCCTCTTGTCTTCTTTTTGAGCCCTTCTATGTTGGATTTCTTAGTGTGTTAAGGATTATTATCCTATTGAAAAGTCCACCTCTGGTTCAACTACAACATTTGGACTGATGTTTTTAAGCACTTTCTGAGATGATGCAGAAGTCATAGTTGAATCACTGACAAGAAGCTGCCCAGTCCCTGAAGCAGCAAAGCAACTCCAGAAAAATTACATGTCCACCACCATGCTTCACAGCTGGTATGGGTTTTTTCCCACTGAAAAGCTGTCATTGGTCTACGCACAATTTACTGTGGCTAGCTACATAACTCAATTTTTTGCCTTTGGCAAACTTCAACCCTGCTATAATGTTAGGGTTAGGGTAACCCTAACCCTAACCCTAACCCTAACCCTAACCCTAACCATTACATAATGTTCATTTTTCAGAGCAAAGGTTTTACTGACATGCATGTGAAAAATATATATATATTTTATTTTAGCACTTTCAAACCAACAGTTGCAAGAGTTACCTGATGACAAAATGTTGAGGTTGTTTTGCATCAAGTAGTCTGTCCTAGAAAATTCAACCTGAGAGTAAATTGTCATGTTTTTAAAGATACCGATCTTTTTAAACACCTTTGATGGACTCATAGGCATTTTTTCTGAATACCCTAGAAAGTCCTTTAGATCTTGGTATTTGGACATTACACACTTCAAAAAGAACACCAGACCCTATATGTCAAATTTAAAAGTGACCGGTTCCTCCTTTTTGTTTATTTACATTATGAAATTTATTACAAAATGTACATTTTTGTGTCACTTGGGGTATAATTACCTTTATCTGTAGGCACTTTATCAATATGGGTGAAACGCTTGCTTGTTCAAATATGTCAATAAAATCATCAGTTTCCATGGGGTGTACTTATTTTTTTCACAGGACAGCATAAATATTTAGGGGATTTAAGGGAGGATGAGGGTGGATGTCTTCTCCTTGTCAGCAAAATGTACGCCCACAAACTTTAAAAATTCATTAAAAATTAAAACATTAAAAATTCAAGGGTGAACTGAGGGACCTCCAAACCAGGCTGCTGTGAAAAGGGGTTGAGAAAGGGGAAAAGGGCATTGAGGACCCTGCTCGTCGACATTTTTAAAGGCTGATCAGCCTGTTCCATAAGAGCTAAGCATTTGTACTTAATGTGTCTTTAAATAACTCAGCAGCTTCATAAATGTTATAAATAAAACACCGTGACTGAGTGTCGGGCCGTGCCCTGAGGAAGTTATGGGTATGGAAACATCCGTCTTTCTTCACTTCATCATCAATCACATAGCTCTAGCTCCCTCTCTCGTTTCCTCTATTACATCCTATAGCCCTGAGGGCACAGGACATTGCGTCAGCACGAGCACACACAATTCAGTGCGGAATTATTCTCCGATCCATCTTTATGGCACTGACAACTTTACGTGGGGACCTTTGAAGGTGAATAAATATTGTGGTGGAGAACCTGATGAAGGGGCAGCCTTTGTGGACAGTTGCAAATTCATCTCCTGCAGAAGGTTCCTCTGTGGTCGAGTCTCCTAGTGCTTCAAGCAGTCTTTATTTGCAGTAGCTATTGCACCACAAAACCCCTCGTTTCTTTCTTTTTGAGCCATTCTTGATCGATTTGTTAGTGTGCTTAGGATCATTATCCTATTTAAAGGTCAACCTCTGGTTTCACTGCAACTTTTGGACAGGTGGCTTCACATCATCTTCAAGCACTTTTTGATGTGATGCAGAATGCGACTTTATATGCAGTAGCTACTGCACTGCGTTCTAACACTCACTTAATATTAGTGGGGACTCATTGGTATATTTGTGCAAGACTATGGCCTTTCGAACTGGAGAAACTTCTTCGTAGTTCTTAGAACCTTTTAATGTAAATGAATTAAAAGTGTAGTCTTTGTGCAAAGTGCATCAGTGAAATTAAACAGTATAAGACACCTGCTGATCAATATTGCTGGACCATCAAAGTCAAGAGGTTTTTCTAAATTCGTTGTTGCCATAAATGTATTTCATAAATGATGCATAATATTTAGTATTTATAGTTACAGGTTACATTGGGATATGTTAAGTAGAGGGACGGGGTGGGGAGGTGGTTGGGTTGGGCAATCATATTTGTCAACTTGTGGTGGATAAGAGTGGCGGTGGTCTGATTTGTGAACCAGAGAGTGGGTTGGGGTGGGTTAAAGTAGGAACCCAGTGTATGCCTGCTGATAGACCCAAGCCCTGTGTTATCTAATTACAGTATACTAAGAACCAGAACTGTTAGATATGTTTTCACACAATTTCTTTTAAAAAATTTGAATAAATAAATATGAATAAAAATATATAGTCAATATTACATATGAAATAAGCAAAAATTCTCTTCTCATTCCCTGATATTTCTCAACGCTCTAGCAAGACACAAACATTAATGTGCAAGCACTGTACTAAATCAACTTTCTGGCCAATAATGACATTGAAAGGTTACGGCATGCCGGTGGATCCGAGGCCATTTCACACTGTAAGTTTGATATTCTGGAGCTCTGACATTTCAGCCACTGTGGAGACCTAGATATGTCAAAAATGTATAATATCTTAACTAAAAGGCTGTTTTTTTCCCTGTTAGGCTGGAAAGCAGCAGAATTTCTCTCCACTGACTGAGCATTAGGGTGCTGGTAGGTGTTCTGCTGGACTGCCTGTCAGCTGGTGTCAACCTAAAGGCCCTTTGGGCTTTTGATGAAAGTGGTTTTCTGGGTGAGGCATGAATGTTAGCATGGCATGGAGGTCATTTAAGGAGGCAGGAGGTGATGTCACATAAATTTGCCCCAAAACCCTGTTGCCCACTGCCTATTGTCTGACATACTGTGTGACATTGAAAGATTTCCTAATGGAATATTTTGACTGATTTAAAAATTAATGTTCTATTAAATATATTCTATAGAAATGTATTAAACCCAATTATAGCTGTACCATCATGCACTGCTTTTACGGTAACTGCAAAAATCTAATCTAAGTGTGATTAATTACACTAAATGATTATTTATTTAAAGGATCATTTGACTGGCCAACAAAATTTTGCAATATTAAGTACAGGTGTTGGTTCTGAAGATACAGTTCAATGCACAAGCTTGGGAACCCTTGAACCCTTGGTCAAATAACATTTTGCTTATTTTCAAAGCTAAAAACACACTTTTCACATTTAATGCACAATTACCGTTCATGTGCAAAAATAAAGAAATTAGAAAAGGTAAAACATAAAATGAAGCTGGCATAGAAGCTATTTTATGCTATATTTGTTTATCTGTATTTTAGGCAAAAAAAATGCTGAAAAGCAGCATACTGGGAAATTGTGAAGAGATCTGCAGAACACTCTCATATTTTCAGTGATCTTATTTAAACTAATAGTGCGCTGTTTTGACAACATAACATTTATGGGCGTGTCCAAATCCTTATTACTATTTTGTCGGCGAAAATTGCACAATGCACGAAAAGGTTGTCCTAACTCTCTTCATTAGTTTTGGGTTTAACATGCAATAAACCACTCAGAATGGACCATCACCTCACCATCACCTCACCAAGTACCCTGTAATGAGCTGTAGTGCATTGCAGTGTGTAGTGGTCAAGGCAGATCACTGTTCCACCTACACCTTTCAATTGCCATTAGTGCACTTCAAGCACAACCCTGTCTCTGTAACTATAGCACTGTGCACCTGCACATTATTAAAAACCTGCCGCTTTAATATGGTTTAATAATATGGCACTGACTTAGACAAGGTTTTAGTTGGTCGAAAGCAAAAATGTGCTTGAGGAATACGCTGGAATGTAACCAGCAAATTATTTTGCCCTGTGCTTTCCGCTGGTGACAAATGGGGCCCAGTGTGCTGAAAGACTTTAACCAGAGGCCACTGACAGTGGCATCTCACCAGTTTTAAAGTTTAGGAGCAGAGTGTTTCCAGTGTACTTTTTACAATAGTGTATTTTGTACAGGTTTCAAAGGGAACGCTGCTCATGGCAAGCGAAAAAAAAACAGACTCGAAGCATAAAATTGCTTATTTTCTGCTTATTTCTTGCATGCTTTTGTTTTTGGGATGGGTAAATATTTCCATTTCCTTTAGTAATATTTCTTTTCATGTCATGGCCTTGGTGTCCTCTTTCGTGCCTCATATGCTACACTTTAAACAATAGTTCAACCTCATAACCCCCACCCCAAAAAAATAATTGAACAATTTAGTGGGGCAGTGGTAGTGTAACAGTTAGGGAGCTGCCCCTGTAACCTAAAGTTTGTTGGTTCAAATCCCAGACCGGAACAAGTACCACTGAGGTACCCATGATCAATGTACTGTCCCCAAGCACTGCTCACATCAGTTGCCCACTGCTTCTACATTTCGCTGTGGTGGCCTATGTGCTAAGGTGTGTTCACAATGACAAATAATTACTCACTATTGGGAAAAGGCACTTTTACCTGTATCTAAATACTTTGAATGAAACAATGCAACGTAAAAATTTTGTCTAGATGAACAACAGCATTTTTTTAAATAGTTTAATCCTTAAGAGCCTTAATGATGTTTTTTTCTTCTTCTCCCTGTAAAAGCACTATTTTGAAGATGCATTGTTTTGTTCTGACAGTGGCGATATGTGCAACAGCCTCTATTTGCCCTTGTTAACATTGCAGTAGAAAATAACATGTCAGTCAGGCCAACTGGGCCATCATACTTTTATGGTCACACAAACAAGCTGCTTCTAGAAGAAAATTGTGCATCTTCGGGTATAAAAAAAAGGTGATTTGAGAGCTGTCATTTTTTTCTTATCCAAAACACATCACCGACTGATAGGCAGCAGTTTCGTGGAATGAACTATTTGAATGGAAATGTCCATATGAAGCAAAGAAAGAAATAAAAAATAAATCTCGGCACATCGTCAGACGGGAAATATGAAATGACAACTGACGAGTGACACTCTGAGCTGCACTTGTCTCTCACTGACTGAAGGAGATGTGTGTATGGAGTCTGAGGGCTACGACACCTAATTTCAGGTTTATTTCAGCAACGGTGGCACTAAGGGCGTACCATGGGTCTGGGGGAGGGGGTTCTATGGCTACCCCTTGCCTATAGCACATCCATAAATGTAGATGCCCTTCGTATAAGTTTACATACAACTGTTACAAAATAAAATTACATTTTTAATCAAATGGAACTGGTTAAAATGTTTTTGTGCCTGAAGGGGCATATCCAAGCAAGGTTGTTGTCTAAAGGCCCCAGTCAATGAAGCTTTTAATGCAAAATACAGTGTTGCAGAAAACAGTGTTATGCAGCTTCCTACTGCAATCAGACCTGAACAATCCCTGGCTTTGTCTCCACAAAATGAACAGTAATGTTACTTTTTACAACCACATCATCTAGCATTAACTGTTGTTATGGTGACGTCTCAACGGAACAGTAGCAACTTGAGAAGAAGTTTTCTTTCTTTTTTGGGCTCCACAGTTATTTCACTGTTGCTTTCCAGAGCATTGTTTAGGTAGCTAAGGTGTTCGGGTATCTCTGCATTCTGTGGGCAGCTCTGCTAACTTAATAATTACAATAATTATTACATTTCTATGATAACGTCATGCACTCGTGTGGTTTGCGGGGCAGTAAAAGTTGCCACTGTGTACCAGTGTGTATATAGGGCACAAATGGCAATTGCTTTGTGGTACTAAACCACTAGTGGGCGCTAATATGATATCAGTTTGATGATGTGACCAAAAGACGATTTTGATGTTTTAACGCAAAGCGTAATACGCAAGTGGAATGAATATTTATGGGCGCGTTCAAATCCATTTTGCTATTTTAATCGGACTTTGTGCTACAAAAAGTACGTTCTAACTCTCTAAATTATTCACAGGTGTGTTTTGGGGGTTTCTGGCCATGCAATAAACCAATCAGAATGAACCATCACCTCACCTTTGGCACGTGAGCTATGGTAGATTGCTATTATGATGTCATGTTTACCTGGCAATCTGCTCGTGGGCGAAGTGAAAATGTGTGATCATCATTTACGGGAGAAGCGCTGTTCCAACTAAGCCTTGACTGGAAGCAGGATGAGATGTCAGTGAATGTGTCCTTGTATTCTAGCATCGCTGGATCATCCGCTCAGTCGAACACTGTCCTTTTGACAAAACCACATCTAAAGCACAATGTTGCTTCACTGACTTAAAATAGCAATGTGCCCTCAATGTGCCCTGCCTCGCCTCATTTAAAAAGCACCACTCCTGCGTCGTGCTGTCCAAAGACGTTGCGTAAGTAATTAAATTATACATATTTATGTATAATATTTGTTTCATAGAGTATTAAAGAACTCCGTCTTCATGAATGTGACATTAGTTTGTACACTAGCCCTGCCCTTGATGGTTCAGCCATATTAAATCACCTCTATATAACATTCCTGGTGCTGTAACTGGGACCAAGCTGCTTTTGAGCCACCAGCCAGAAGCAGGTGAAGAGCTAATTCAAGAAAATGTGAAAATATGAGCGCCATCCCTCTTAAAATGAGCAGAGTGGATTGTGTTAATGACAGCTCTTTGAAAGGATACCATATGCTCTTAATGGCCTTGAAAAGACACAATTACAGTACGCTCACTTCTCAGTGGATAGGACTTTAAAGAAATGCTTTTTTTTTGTTAAAGGTCATTTTCTTCACTTTTCTGTTTCTAAAAGATTGATGCCTTTTTAGTCATTATCTTTTTCTATTAGACATTATATTTAACAAGCCAGCACCTTCACTGAAAATTTTACATTTAATACATATATTTTAAAGAATATATATATAAAAAAATCTAATCATGTACTCTAGTGCTGGACCAATGCCATTGAATAGAGGTCTTCAACTCCAGACCTCTGGTCCTGAATTGTGTAGGTCATGGGTTATATTGCACTAGGTGGCCAATCAGTTTCGTCAGCTTGCAGTAATTACAAAATCCAGGACAGGAAACTCAAGTCGAGGCTTAGAGTCTAAGACCTCTGCGACAGAAGAATCACTTTTGGTTACTGCTATCTGCTGGATCTGTAGCGTGTTGCCATACCTTGGACAAAATATTTCCAAATGCTTTTCCCTTTCTTACTGAGTAAAAGAACAGAAACCTTCTTGACTAAAGCTAATGCCTCTTGACTAACTGACCATTTTCAATTACAGTATGTCTGCAGTAATCAAAATGTAATCAAATTTTGCAGTAGGCTGTAAAATGCTTGTTCACTGAGTGACTCTTGAAAGAACCAAAACATTATTTGTAGATACTAACATTACTGAACCACAGTTTTCCCCAACGTCATAGCGTTCAAAGAATCAGTTCAGCCAAATAGTTTAGAAATTGTTAGTATGTGGAGAAGAACAGAGTTGCAAATGATCTAACATTTTAAGATGATGCACAACCATCAAGAACGTTAGAAGAAGTTAGAATTTAATCTAAAGTTATGTGAAAGTGGTGTAAAATCTTGATTTTGATGTTGACAAGAAATTACTATAAAAATTTTATTAAAAGATATTATTTTTATTATTATTTTAAATATTTTTGTAGTAAAAATTTCTCTTCCAACTAAATAAATATTTTTAAATACCGATTTATAACATATGAATCAGTCTTGTAAAACAAATGAGTAAAAAAGTACATTTTCTTGCATGTGCTTTGTGGATTTGCTAGTGTGCTTAGAATCATTATGCTGTTGAATGGTCAAGCTCCACTTCAACTTTCAGACAAATAGATTTAAATGATCTTCAAACATTCTTTGATATGGTGCAGAATTAATAGCTGAATCATTGATGGCATTTGCTGGGGCGGCCAGTCTTGGATAAATTGGTGATTTGATTTCTACACCACTTGTAGATGCTTTTCCTTACAGTGGAATGAGCTATTTGACTATTTTGAGATTTTTTTGAATTCTTTTCTGAAGGCCTTAGAGAATTCTTTAGATCTTGGCATGATGGCACAACATAGTAATAGAAAATTGAATAGACTCTAGATGTCAGATAAAAAAAAAAACAGGTTCCATCTGCAGGGGGTTCGATTCCTTGGCATTTATTCTGGAACAGCTGGTCTTCATTTTATGGATTAGAACATGTAATAAATGTAATTTTGTACTTTTTTGTTTATTTAAATAATGAAGGAACTACAAAATGTTGATTTTGTGTGTCATTTGTTGGAGTATCTCACCTTTTTTGTAGAGACTGTATCGAAGAGGGTGAAATGTTTGCTTATTCAAACTTTTGAACATTATTTACAGCTGATGATAGAATTCCATCCAAACCTTTGTGGCCCAGATAAAATCCAGAATATGGTTCAGTACCTGACCTCACTAAAACACTAAAAACCTTTCATTTCAGAATGAATATTGAATATGCAGGTGTCTACAACAGATCTCATACTGCAGGGAATGAATGGTTTCAGTGCACTCAGTATGCAGTGTATTTGATTCATATTCGTTGTATCCTGTCTTTTAAATCACTGCATCCTGTGTACTTAGGAAAGTATTGCTTTTCTGAACCAAATCCTTCTCTGGATTTAGATAGCAAGTTTCTTTTTGTTAGGCTACTGTTAAGTGAATGACCCCCCATTGCAATTCCCGATGACCTCAAGCCTTCAGTCCTTTATCAGTGTGTAGGCTCTTGCTGCACTGCAAGTATGGATGACTTGTAAAAGTGAGACTGGTCCCCAGTATGAGTCCCAGAATATCTAGTTTTCTTCACATACAGTGTCAAATAATTGGTTCCTGCATATTTGATACTTTGTCTCTTTTACTACAAAATCCATTGTTGGGAACTACATGCAATTGAACAAGTAGTTAAACTACATTGTTTAACTTTAGTTTGCTTGTTGTTCAGCTACATTTATTTTTGCACAGTAATTGAAATAGTTAAATTACGTTTTTGCCGTTTTTGGTGTAGTTAATGACTTATCTACAAACAAAAAATGGGAGGAAATATTTTTACAGGCAATTCTTACATTTTCGATTTGAGAGACATTTTGCTGGCATGTGACCTTTCTGTATATAATATTCATTCATTCATTCATTCATTTATTTTCCAAACTACTCTGTTCATTTAGGGTTTCGGGGAAGCTGGAGCCAATCCCAGCTGACTAAGGGCCCAAGGTGGGGGTTCACCTAGGACAGGAGGCCAATCTGCAATTACCTTTGTACATCTTTGTTGTCTCTTGACTATTGCAGCCCCAAAAATAGTTCATATTTTATTATCATTGATAAGTTAAAGCATGTGTTAGTTGTCACAGATTTGACCTATAATTTAACTGTGTGGTCATCATTCATTTTTATGATGGGTAACTAGAGCGAGGTTGGCAAATGTAAGCATGGTATCTTCTGACAGCATGTGGTATTTGTGATGCCATGTTTATGGTATGCTTACTTATTTGTGACATTACATTGACAAAGTTTTGCCCATATTAGCATATTCGTGTAATGTATAAGTTTCTTTAAACATTAAGAATTAAATGTATGTTTTTCCCCTTGTGTATTACTGTTTATCTTCGTTAAAATGTAAGTTCTTGGACACTTTCATTTCTTTAAACATTGGTGTGTTAAGGCATGATTAGGGCTTTCTTCAGGCAAGTGGGTGTGTGTGGGTGGAAGGTTGTGGGAAGGACATTATGCTCTTTCCTGGTTGGTTTCAGTTGGTAAAATTGGGCTATCCACATCTAGCTGATACTCTTCCTCACAACAAGCAGTACATCTTTATTTATTTATTAATTCATGAGGAAAATATAGGTAATACACAAGCTATGGCAGAGGGTAACACTGCCTGACCCAGATTTGGTAAACTGAAAGCTTGAAATGCACCACACATGGATTCAATCACTGAATTAAAAGCCACTCTTGATAGTCTTGATGCACATGTCTCATAGCCTTGCAGAGCACTGGAGCATGACTCTTATCCTGAAATCACTTATTTAAGAGGAAACATTAATGGTCATTACATTGTGAGCGAATGGTACTTCCATCTCGCTCAAGTGCAGACTTCCTCTGGCCACTTCCAGAGGAATTTACAAGGACCTTGATCTTAAGAAGGAAACTGCAAACATTTTCCAAACCTAGGAATCTAGGAACGGGACCAGATCATTGGACTCATGGGAAAACAGTATGCACTGTTTGGGGCAATAGACAGGAAACATTTGGGGGTTTGAGGAAATGTAAACAGGAGTCTTAAATTATTGGTCCACTTCAGAGAAGGCACCTTCTGAAGGAAAACAACATCCTCAGTGGTGCAATAGTCTAAGTGTTGGAGCTCGATCCCCAATGGTGTTAAGAGTCCAGGAGAGCACAATTGGCTGTACTTTTACACACATAAAAAATTATATATATATATATATATATATATATTTATATATATAAACAAAATGTGAGCGCTGACTATGACAGAAAAGTGTCAGAACACACAGTGCACCACAGTCAGAGCTGTTTTAGCAGAGCATGAGGGATCTACACAATAATAGGCTATGTTTTTGTTTTTTCAATACTTGTTTTTTTTGTTTTTGCTGAACTGCCTCAAATCAGGGGCTTTGGGAAGAAACCGCAGTGGCTGGAGACAGCAGAACATTCATATATTTGTTGCGTGACTCAACTGAACTCCATTAAACTGGACTCACAGGGGAAGTTACTTCTAGATTGATGTAAAAAAAAAGTGGACTTGCTTCACAAACTTTCAAACTTTTAAAGTGCTTTCTCCAAATGTGCAATTCTTTTTTCTATACATGTCTGGACTGAAGCCCAGAGTGGACACGCTTGCATGCAGGGGTTTTGCAGTAGATTTCTCTCTCTAACTGCTTGGCAAGTCTGCCCAAATCACCTCCTTGCATATTTTTTCTCCAGAATTGTCACCCTTAATGATAATGAGCTAATTCTTCATGCAGAACGTTTTCACTTTCTTGATGTTTCTTGAGCTTTTACTTCTGGACATTTTTCAATAAAAATACAGGTTTTCAATTGGGGTTAAGTCTGGGAAACATTTGACCTCGTTCTACCAGACAATTTTTTGTGGGTTTTAATGGATGTTTGTGGCCATTATCTTGTTGGAAGATGTACCCATGTCCAAATTTCGCCATCTGCCAGAAGCAGACAAATTATGGGCTTAAATGTCCTGCTATTTAGTGAAATTCACTATGTCATTCATTTTTTACTGGTAACCGTAAAGAACTTACAGCAAAAAAATCTTTAAAGCAACAACGACCCACAACCATATTTAACCATCACATCCATTTCTTCCTTTGCTAAATTGAAAATGGTGTGCCTGACCAAAGCATTCAAATTTTGTCTCATCTGACATTACATGGCAAAGACATTTTGTGTGTGGTGTTGTGAAAAAGTGGATTTGTGGACAGTGGATTCTGAAATTTGAAGACCCCATGATTCAACTAAACTTCTGAAACTGTAATCTTTGGGCTCCTCTTGGCCTCTTTCTCCAATATCTAGTAACAGTATACACACATATCCTCTTCCAGATTAACTTTAATAAAGTTTAACCATTTCCTACCTTCCCATTTATTTTAAATCGCACTAATTGTGCTAATTGTTTAATAGATATCTCCAAATCTGTGCAAGTCCATAATTTTTTGTTTCATTTGAGTGGACAACACTTTGGTTTGACCCATGCTGATGTGAAAGGAAGGATTTTATGTTTGTAGCCTCATATTTATTTTCCAGGGATACAGTCATGGACTACAACGGAGTTCATGGATGCTAGGAGCAATGAAAAGAAATGTATTTTTTTTCTCCAAAAGATGCAAAGCTTTTAAAACATTTTACCAATTGTCTTTTCGTTTTGTCCCATATGCCTTTGAAAGAATAAACACTTCTTAAACTAAAGCCACTCTCTAGTAGGTATGATTTACTAAAGATAAACTGTGAGCAAAGCATGGTTTTAATGGACAATTTAATCATATTTATTGTTTGTTATTATTGGCACCCCTCAAGAAACTGGACAAAATTATCATAGATTTTAGTAGCTCATGTTGGTACAAGACCCTTAGGAAGTAGAATGAGTCAGGGCTTTCAAGAAATATCTCATGCTGTGCATCTACATTAACATTTCTTCTTCAAAATGAATGAGGTTTTGAAAATTATGACTGAACAAAAAAACGTTTATTTTTATTTGTATAGTCTCATGGAAGGGTGTTCAACTCTGGGCCTGGAGGAGCAGGAAACTCCCTAAACTGTGCTCCAGTACCACAGTATTCCTCAGAAACTTTTTTTCGCTCTCAGTGCAGGCTCAACCCTCAAAAATTCTCAAATAAACAGTGGACAGATGTTAATTATGTATCCTAAGGATCTACATTTTTATATCCACCCTTGCGGAGCCCCCAGGAGAGTCGTTTCTTTGGAAAGAAAAAAAGAAATCCTCTCCTCGGTCCCAGTCCAACGCCTGAGCAGCCAATATCTGCTAAGTGAATCTGGCAAGCTTTTCATCCCCCTGCGGCTAGCCAGCACCCACTCAAACCAAGCACAGCTGCCCCATGGCTGTTATCTCACTTCCTATCTCACATAAGGCCTGCCGTCTGCATGAAGCAGGACGTTATCGGACGTGGTCAGGCTCTGGTCCAAGCGGGGGGTTGGGGCGGACTCGGATGAACCACGGAAAGGGTGCGTCAACCGAGTTTGGGCTGAGACTCACAGCAAACCAAGAGCCAAGAACCAAGAACATTCTCTGACAGCCCAGTTGGGTGGAGGAATTTATTCCAGCCAGGGCCTCCCCTCCCACCTTTGACAAACTGAAATATAAAGCAGATGTGTTTGTGCAAACTTCGATTCGGGATCAAGTTCTGGGGAGGAACGACATATAGCTTGTGACTGCTGGACAAATTCAACATGCTAAAGTGACATGCTTGCAAAACTACTACAAGCTCTTGATTATAGGCTGTGGATGCGGTGAATGTAAGCATCTATACCACGCTCAGCGGCATACATAGCTTAATATCAGAGCTTTGCTTCATTTTCTACCATTGGCTGTATCTTTACCCTATACTGACACTTTTACACCTCAATCCTAATGGAACACTTTACAATACGATTTCAAGTGCGATGCTTGATCAGCCATAACATTAAAACGAAAAACAGCTCTGACTGATTGAGCTACAGTCGCATATCTGTGATTTCAGACCACTTGCTAGCCTCTGCTTCCTAATGAGCCTTGGGTGCCCATGACCCTGTTGCCAGTCGATTAATAACAGCATGAATGAAATTCTATAGGTCTTGTAAGGTGTTACCGGTAAGTACTTACCATATCACTGTTACTGCATTAAAAGGTTGCCATGTCCGTTCTCATCAGTTGCTACACATTGTTATTGAAAATAGCCACAAATTAATTCATTGGAGAAGAATGTAAAATTTGAGAAATAAAAGTGCGGAATGGGAAGAAAAATGAATTCTAAAAGTAAAAAGAAATATATAATAAAAGTAACAAAAACAGATAAAATAGCAAGGACTATTCCATAAAATTAAAAAATTGTAGCTCAATATAATAATAAAAAATATCAATAAATCTAAACTAATGCTTGCACATAAAAAAGTCAATTTAAAAAAAAAATGAGATAAGCTCAAGTTCAAGTACTTTAAGCTTCCTCTTTGAAATGTTAGCTAAGGATGTTTAATGTATATTTATGGTTTGTGAGCCTATAACCACTGTTGGAACAAAGAGGAACCCTGTGGTGAATGACTGTAGACACTGTTGTTGAGCATGTCAGACAGTCTGATATATGAGAAGGTGCTGGTCCATTAATGGCTTTAAGAACAAATGAAAGAGCTTTAAAAAATGTATTCTGTGTGAAACAGGAAGGCAGATGTATGAAAGACAGTGGTTTTTAATACCCAAGATCCGTGGGAAAGTACACGAATAAAAGCCACCCAATTTAATTTGCCTCCGAGTTGCCCAGTTATGGCATGCATGCAAATGCTTGTGAAGACATCCGCGGTTATGATGTCCCCTGCATGTCCAGGTGTTTCAATGGAAGGATCATTTTTCTTCCACTGCATTCTTGTCGAGAATTCGGCACCCCATTCATCCAGATGAATGGAGAATTTTCCTTTGAAACTGCCCCCATTCAACGTTCCCACCCTCAGGACAAAGACATGTTCCTTCTCCCTCAGAGCGTCCCCAAAGCATCTATCCTTCATTAAACAAGGGTTATGTGGGACAGGGTGCTAGCAGAGAGAGTACAGGCATTTCAGGCACTTCTCCCCCAAAATGATTGGGTGTTCTACAGGATCAAGATCAAGAACATGGTTTACAAAATGCAAGTATTCTCAGTTATACAGTTTTAATAGTAAAGCTGGCAAGTTCTCTGGAGCCATTGAAGAATGTTTACTTGTGAAGAAGCCACGTTCTACATTCTTCCTTTTTCATTTATTTTTAAACTGCTTTCATTTATTTTGCTTTTTATATTATTTTATTTTTGGTGTCCACCATTGACATCTGTGTGGGTTTACGTGACCAAAAATTTCATTTTACGTGACCATTTGTCAATTTTTACAACTGACTGCCCTGTGTTGTGCAACATTCCAATAGCAGTTTGGCATGAAACACACTTATAAGTTCTGTGTGAATGGGCAGGGCTAAACTTCTGTAGACCTAATACGCAGGTATATAGAGGTGGCAAAAATTCTAAGCACAATGGGCCTCATTTAAGAGTCACTTATTTGGGATTTGTTGGTAGGTAAGTACAGATTCTAGGCACAATCAGGAACCACTTACACAAATTTGAGCACTGAAATTGTTGTGCAAAAAAATTGGTTATTGCATTCTTGTCAGTTCTTTATTTGTATGATATTATATCATGGAAATTACAATAATATTTTAGCATTTATAATATTTAATAATCCATCCATTTTCTAAACCACGTCTTCCTTTTCCAGGTCACTGGGAAGCTGTAGCCAATCCCAGCTGACTACAGGCCTAAGGAGGTGTTCACAGACAACCACTCACACACTCACACCTACGGGCAATTTAGAGCATTTAATTAACCCACTGCAGCCTTTGGACTGTGGGAGGAAACCGGAGAACCCGGAGGAAACGCACACGAACATGGGGAGAGCACAGTAAGGCACCCGTGTCCAACCCAGGGATTGAACCCAGGACCTTCTTACTGTAAGCCAACAGCACTAACCACTGCACCACCATATATTTAATAAGCATTATTCAAATTATTTTTCAAAGCATTATGGATCTTTAACATAAATAAAACACTCAATTATGGAACTTGAGAACCATGCCATCTAATAAATCAGTAATCACATTATTTATAGGCCTAAAGTAGGTCTAGTTCTGCATCTTAAGCATCCCAGAACTAGGTCTACCCAGCTAATGACATGCCTCCTGCTGCTTCAAGATGCTGCAGGTCATGCCTTCAGTAAGGAACTAATCTTCCTGGACAAAGGTTCTTAGGTAACACTTTTACAAACATTTGGACATATTGGAGAACACTTGTTCACAAAAATAATCACCCTTCTAGAGATTTTACACATTGATGTTAACACAACAATGGGATTCATCATCATAAGAACACGTGTAAGAACAAGAACACAGTGTGAGCATGACGTAGGCTTTTCTGTGTACATTTCTCAAGAAACAAATTGAGGAAAACTCTTAGATAGATATTGGTGAGGCCCATTATTTATTACATTTATGTTAAAATTAGGGTGCTGCCATACTAATATAGATTGATACACTGGAGGATGGGGTCAGCCTCAGGTTATTTCATGGGACTGTCAGTGAATGGATAATACTAACAAATAGCATTAACAGTTTATAACATAATAATCATCATCACCCATTTCTCTAAATGTTATTATGATTATGATTATGATTAAAAATAACAAAAATAGTTTATCACTATTTATTTGACCAGTTTGCAAAAAAAAAAAACTCACTGGAATGACACACTTCTACTCATCTGGTAAAAAGTCTCTAGCCACAAGCATTCTGAGATATTTGGTCTGTATTAAGTTATCATAAATGAAAGTAAATAATAAAAATTGTTAACATTACAAATGATAAAAATCATAAAATACTGTGATGGGTTGGCCTCCTGTCCTGGGTGTAGTGCACAGTGTCTAAGACAAATTGAAACGCTAAGAAATTCCTAATGTAATGTAAATTGTGCATGGGCAGCGTTGGCCTAGTGGCTAGGACACTGATTTGGGACCTGAAGGTTGCAGGTTCGAGTCCCAGCCCGGGCACTACTGAGGTACCCTTAAACAAGGTACTGTCCCACTACACTGCTTCCTGGGCGCTGCTGCTGCTCCATGTATGATGGGTTAAATGCAGAGGTCACATTTTTTTGTGGTGCTTGAGTGTGTTCACAATGACAAATAGTTTTCAGTTAAATTGTTTGATAAATTATCCAATGATATAATTTGTCATGAAAATGTTGTATTAAGTTTTAAGTTTTATTAAGAATTATTAATAGGATTTTTACTTGTGGTCTCAATATTATGATTAAATATATATTGAAAAGTAGGTTCGGAGCCCAGACAATAAATACTATTCAATACATGCCTCAGAAACTGCAGTGTGAGAACGACAGTAAAATATATAAGAACATAGAGTACAAAAAAGTAGAGCAGTTATTTTGGTACTATTTAGTAGGAGCCCAATCCTGAAAATACTGTAACAGGAATCTAATAAACAGTCCTTCAGTGGTCACGGCCTAGGACATGGTTAGGTTTTCAGGCCTCAGGAGAGGATCAAGAATCAAAGATTAGATGAGCTGAGAAGCACAGCTCTGCTGGCATCAAATAAAGCTCCAGCAGTGCAGGGGGTTTCGATTAATGATCGCAAGAAGTTGAGCGGAAGATGAGGCCTTGAGGGGGGAGGAAGGCATGGATGATTATTTTGGCTGCTGTTAGAAAGGCCCAGCTGGTGCCTGGCATGTCTCTAGGTAATGTGGCACCAGGTGCCCATCACACACACATTTAGGTTTCAGCTGAGACACAGTACAGCTGGTAGGGCTTAATTGCCAGTAAAAGGGCAGTCACAAATGTAATACATTGTTCAGACATGAGTTCCAGGATTAAATGAGCACTGAGTGGATTTTTCCAAAAAAAAACCAAAAAAAAATTATATTACATTTAAGGTTTATGTTCTCCAAAGTGGGCCATGTGGAGCATTCAGAGAGCCAAAGCCTCCAGCAAAGTCACAGCTTTTACAAATTAGGCCAGTGTGAATGTAACACTCAGCAGTCTTTGCAAAGCTAACAATAAATCTAAAACTAGGGCTGTCACAATATTGACGATAAACTAGTATTGACAATAACTGTGATATTAATAAAAATTATATTGTGTTATTAATACACATATGATGATGCAGTTATAAAATCAATCCTGGTTCATGCTCATTCTCCTTAATGCTGCTCCCAAAACATATCTGCTTTCACATTGGAGAGAAAGATTCAGTTGAATTTGCTTGGATTAAAACAGTAAATAAATGTAATAAATCAATAAATGACACTTCTTTTTTTCCTTATTATTATTATTATTATTATTATTACCATTTATTTATTTATTTATTTATTTATTTATTTATTTATTTATTTATTAGTGTTTTAATGTCTTAATTAATTTTAATATATTATATTTTTTATAACTGAAAAAAAAAAAACACTTAGTTGTTGAAACTTTCACTTGGGGATATGTTCACTGACCTTCAGCAGAAGTAATTTAAACAGTTATTTCCACTGCTGCGTAGGATAAAGAGTTCCACAGTGTTGTGACTATTTAACTGGGGAACTTTAGAGCAGCACGTTCACAAACAACAGTTTCAGTCCAAAATATTCTGAAGTGTTTGACACACTATTTTATTTCAGTTTCATATCACACATTTTTCAACATGACTGAAATGTTCATGCTTTGATGCATGGCATGTGCCTGACAGTTGCACAGAATGATAGATGTTCTAAAATAATAATAACAAAAAAAAACACACACACATCTGTACTTTTATCTGTGCAATACAGGTAACCATTATGCTCATCATCATTATGCTATTCATAATGCAATGCAATTACTGGGCAATGTGCAATATTTTTCTGTGCAATATTCATTCACTCATACACTGCTACACCTTTTTCTTGTAT